>JAULBM010342353.1:0-22541 GCA_032357055.1 Geukensia granosissima
AACACTTGGTCAGCACCTTGTAAGGAACATTCCAGCCATGTTTGGTTTCAATCCATTCAGCGGTTCTCTAGAAGAAGTTCAAAATGTAAAATGTTGACGAACGGACGACGGACGGACGGACGACGGACGGACGACGAACGCCAAGTGATGAGAATAGCTCACATGGCCTTTTAGGCCAGGTGAGCTAAAAACGTATAATTCCTGTAAAATCCTTGAAAATCCTTACATCAGGTGCACATCTACATATCATGAATAAACCACAGACCAACTTTGAGTCAGTTGGTTGAATAGGGTAGGAGGAGTTGAAGACACAATCATTTGGTGTGATGTGTTAAACATAAAACAATTCTAAGTTCAAAGAGGCATAACTCTGTCAAAAAATGATATACAAACAAATCAGTTACATGTTTAGGTTTACACATTAAAGTGAAGATGTATACAAAATTTCCAGTCGATCCGATAAAGGATGTAGAAGTTTGTACTGACAGAAACCTATATACTCCCAAACTTTGTTTGCAGGGGGGATAACTACGAGATAAAGAATATGCCATAATGAAAAAAATCCAAGATCTTCATTCTGCCCGCCCCGACATTTTGTTGGAAAAAAACAACAAACAAACAAAAAAACAGGAATATCCCCAGTGTGTCCAAATCTATTATTCTATTTGACATTTTCAGTCATTGAAAACAGAGGCCCCACAGCATAGTACAAAAAAATAAAATTTTTGCCACTTCACGGCTTCAATTTTTTTTGAAAATTTCAATATAAATCTAAGAATTTTTTTATTGTAGCTTAAAGAGATTGTTCACTTGGTGAAATTCTTGATTTTTTCATGTCCAGTCAAACCTGACCTTGCAGTCACCTCTTATAAGCAGTCACTTAATTTTAAAAGGACACCTTTTTGCAGGTCCTTTTGGTTAATAGTTTATCATGAATAAACTTTATTTTAAAGTAACTTGTATTAACTTTTTCCTTGAAGTGACTTTCATAATATATGAAACCAATATTTTATTTCTTATGAGGCCAAAAAAATATGTGTTTGTTTACGGTTACCAAATATATATATATTTTACCTCCAAAATTTTGTCAAACATGCAGTTTTGTGTTATATTATAAGAACTCTCCACATGCTAAGAATATTTCCTATTGTAGTAAAATTAAGTTAATCACATTTTTTAAGCAAATAACAAAAGAATGTGACGACTTTTGGCTTGAGACATTGTATAACTGGATTGAACTGGGAATGGACCACAGATTGATTGATTGAATGGTGCTTAATGTCCAGTGCCAAATATTTTATGCATATTCAGGACAAAAGCATATTAATAATGAATGATGATGAATGAACCCTGCTTTGTACTAGACCGACACGCTGAGCCAGATTTTTAACGTGCTAGCTCACAAAAGCAACAGTCCGCAGGAAGACATGCCACTTTTCCCAGACACATTATTCTGACTCTGGGCCAATCAGTCTTTGCTCTTACTCCTTAATGCTGGGTGCTTAGCGGAGAAGCAACAAATACCAATTTTAAAGTCTTTGGTTTGACCTGGGGGGGGATCAAACCCAACGACCTTCAGCACCACTCTAGCGAGCACGCTAACCATTACACCACCGAGGCGGTGATGCTGAATTGAAGCTAGTTGTACAAGAACATGTGACATGGCATAAGATTAAAATTGTTGATATTTGGTTTTTAAAGTTTAATGAATTTAAGATGGGCCTGGGAGACACTGAATAGTCTAGGGACCATAGTAGATGGCATTGAACATTAAATGTGGTATAAGGCACAATGAGATGACCAAACAAAAGAATATGCAAGAAATACAAGACACACTTTACATGTGTTTATAACAATTGCATGTATTTGTTGGGCCAAATATAACTGCTTGTAAAGAACTTTTGTGGATTTACCTGCATCAGACATGCTAGGGGCCAAAACTAGGAAGATGAGTCAAACTTTATGAACATAGACTGAATGAAATATAAATAACTGGCGTCATGAACGCTGATAAACCAAATATAAAGATAAAATTCAAGGCAGTTTACAAAATTGCATTGTTGTAAAGACCTAAAATGTATCTTTTCAACATTAATTCCAGTAACTGAAATTTTCAGAGCATATAACTCATGCACAGTGAAGATTTTTAGGACCTCTGGACCCCTTTATCAGTGTTTGATTATGTGTGTAATGGTATTGTTCTATGGTCTTTTTCATAGATTGGTCAATAAATTCGGTGTGGTATTTCATTTCACAGTGTAAATGTTAGTCTGGATGATACACAAACTTCATGTTATGGTCCATCAACTACCGGTACCCTTTTTTGTTTTACCTTTTCTTCACACCGTTTTGATGTGGTTATTCATTCATAAATTTTTTAAAGTGAGAAATTCTTATGACACTTCCTTGACCTCTTTTTATGATGCATTGGATGAGAGGTTAACAGGCCTTCAAGCGAGCCTATATTTCCTAGTTTTCATTTAAATCCCTATCTTTTTGAAAATGCCCTATAAGCCCTTTATTTTTACACAAAATGACCCCTTTTCGTATATTATCCCTTTAATCATTAAGAATTTTTGGTTGAAAATATATAATGTTGGTTATTTCTCACTACCATTAACTTGAAAATTCGCTGTCTTGATTTCCTTGGTGTTGTCTTTAATGCAGTTATCATCAAGACTTGATTGAACTGTAAACATTGTTTGATGTAATTCGGAGCGATATCATTCTTAAGACAGGGAATGCTTACCCTTCATGAGCACCTGATTCCACTCCTGTTTGTAAAGGAGGTCGTCGATTCTTTTTGGTTTACGTTTTATCTTTAAGTTTGTTTCAAGTTTGTCTTGTCCCTTTGGACTATGCACTTTTGATCCCTCGCATGGGTATTCTACACTGGACTTAATAATTATGCTGTAGAAAGGTATGTATTTTATACAGCATTTTATGTAGAAAAATAGAAATTACCCCTATTATATCCCGATAAATTGTAAAAATGGCCCTATTTTGCCCTATTTTTCATGAAAACATGTCCTGAAATTCACAATTTTTTGCACCAAAAACTACTCGAAGGCCAGTAAGATGAATGTTTCTATGCTCTCAAAAATAGTTGAAAGATACCAGAGAGGAGAATGAAGATCGTTTAGTCCAAAGACTGGTAAGACTAAGGCCTAAGTAAGTGGAACAGAAGACAAACTAGATGACAATACACAGGAAATAAAGCTTGAGCTACATAAACCCAGCTCCCAGTTACTACACATGATGGGACAACGCTTGGTGTGTTAAGTTATCTTGAATATTATGTAACTCGGGTCAATATTTCACGAGGCTCGCCGTTCCATTTTACCTGTACACGACTGGATTTTTGTGTGATTTCTTCGTTGAAACATAGTCAACTTGTGCCGAGGTGTGAGGGAAATAGAGAAATGTTTGAGGAATGCATTGGTATAAATTTTATGAGAAATTCTAACTTTTAATCAATATTTTGTACGATTAAAGTAGGGTTAAATTTCTCTTTTTGTTTTAAATACGACGAGATTTGAAATTTTGGTATGTGAACTACGGACAAGTTCGACATAAAGCTTTAAATATGTCATATTTAAAACTTATATATTTAGAAAGAGTAAATTTCAGCGTGTGCATTGGTATATTTTTTATTAAAATTTGAATATTTTATTTTCTGTTTAAAGCAAGGAAATCATTGCACTTTTTCTGTTATACAGTCAAACAATCAATTTTCCTAAACGGGATCTTTCTTTCTCCTTTGATTAAATGCCTCTTTTCCCAAACATATTCTTTGATTTATAATCACGTGAAAGATCATAAAAATGTCTAAAACTTGATATACATTTTATTAGATTATTTTAAAGTTAACGAATTCAATTAACAGTGTAAACTTCGGCAATTTTATTGATAACCATGTATGAACTCACCGATAATTGCCACCTAATTATCGATTGATTAACAAGCTAATTCACAAAAAATGTTGCAGTAAAACATACGTACTTCAGTTTAAATCAAATTTGTAAATTTATATTTGATTTGAATATTAAACGAGTAACATTTTTCAAATCTACAGACTTTCCTCTTTAATAGGGTATTTAAAAAATTTTTTTCTGTTGTTTTATTCTAAAGATAATGCCGAAAACTGCAGCAACGGCATAGCTCCATTAGGTTATTTATAAGGGAAATACTGGTAGTTACTTATCCCTGTGCAATTTTAGTCCCAGATTATATATTTTCACAGATTTTACAACTAATGAGATGCCATACAAAATTGTATAAAGGTCAGACTGTAACCTTTAGATGTAGATTTATTTGCTGTCTCATTTTACAATCATGCCACATCTCTAACTTTAAAATTAAATCACATCTCTCTTTTTATAAGACAACAGTTGTAATGTATAATACATATATATCTTACATTTTCTTTTTCTTATATTTTCTGGATTTCTCATGGACTAGTCAAAGTTGCAAAAAATGAAAAGAGCTTGCTTATAACATCAGTTATGCATAAGTCTTAGATGTTCATTCCAAAATAATTTTTCATTAGTTTATTTAAGATTTGCTAATGTACGTTTCACATAAATGAGTATATCACATTTTGATGTGGTTTCTAAAACTATCAAATCAAATAGCAAATGACATTTTCTTTATAGCAAGGTAACTTTTGTAAGTTTTGGAATTTTGTATTTGTTACTGTTTCCATTTTACTTTTGTAGAAATCCCATAATTTTGTGGTTTTCTCTTTATCACAATATATGATTTTTTAAAACAAATATTCAAGAAATTTTAAGCATTTTTATGTTTTTGTAAATTAAATTCAATTCATCTAATTATTTCCGAAATAATAAAACTAGATTCATCACAAGTTAGAAAATCCCAAATGTCATGAGCCCAAGAGGATACTATTAACCACGAATCCAAAAGCCTCAATGATATTTGTATCAACTTATTAATTTCTTTTTGTATTATGTGTGTCAGTCTGATATAAATGTAAAAAACAGAACGACTCAGTTATGTGAAACTTATGTTCTGTAAGAAATAGTGATGCAAGATTTCATATCTCTTTTTATACAGATACAGATGATGTATTAGATAAATATTCTGCTCAAAGTGACCTTGTGTGCCTGATTTCAAACACTGCTGAGTTTGTAGTATACGTGTGAATGCTGTACATATTTTATTATGTAAATTAGATAATGTCTTTTTATGAAAAGACATATTTGTATATGTTTGCACATATATATGAGTGACTGCAATAAAAGTTATTGATGGAATATCATAGCATTATATTATAGAGTATTTATTTTCTTTCTGACCTGTGTGCCATTCTCTTTTATGTTGGTTTGTAAATGATGATTTTAGTTGTAGACAATGGCTTAAGTTTTAAGATAGTAAAATTTGTTTTAACTATTGTTTTTATATGTAATTTCATTCATCTGTAATTTTAAAGATGAGTGGAAAAACTTTTTTTAGTACGAGTGAATTCATATATTTTAGAATGATTCTTCCAGTTATAATACTTTTTTCTTTACGTAACCAGCAGAATATCAGTAAAAAGCTGTAAATATTATGTGAATTTTTTATCATTTTGATATGCTTTCTATATTATTATTAAATTTATTTTATCCAAAATGGATAAGAAAATTAAGGGATGTGATTTTTAAGCTAATTTTTAAAGTAACCCATAGAATAGGTGTTCTATTGAAGTGCAATAACTGGTTTAGATTGTTTCCTGAAATCTAAAACCAACTTTTTATTTTACTATCTAAGACTGGTCCCTGACAAACAGTATATGTATCCATAGGGAGCAGTCAATCTATGCAAGAGTAAAGAGAAACAGCATTCAAACAATAGTACTAACTTTTAATTAGAAAATAAGAAAAATCAAATAATTTTAAACAATTCATTATAGAAAGATACACAGCAATCAAATTGCACATCCCTTTCTTCCACATAGTGTTAATGAACTGGTTTTTACGACAGTATTTCACAAAAACGAAAGTATAAATGGTTAAGGGGTAGGGATCTAAAATGTTTTTGAGATTATTTCCAAAATAAGGAGGTGAGGCAGATGACCATGGAACTTCTCTTGTGATATCCAGTAGGAATACTGTATTGCATTTGCATATTATTATCACGAGTCAAGAATTTTTCAAGTTTCTTAGAAAAGATGAGCAGAAAATATTAGTGAAGTTTTAAATCCATGATTTGGCAAAGTTGGCATTAATAAGGATAGTGTTCTCAAATTTAAACCAGTCTTACTTTACTTGGCAGAATGAAGGTTGCAATTATAGCAAAAAATTAGAACATTAAAATTTCCTGCCGACCAGTATATATAGTTAATGTTTGGGAATTCAATAGGTATGGACATATACTAAGATTTCCAATATTCAGGTAAGGCTCCACCCCAAAGGCATGAATCAAAAACCTTTGACTCAGAAAATCCACAGGTATCATGTGAAACCAGTGAACTTAGTTTCTAATTCCTACATGTATCTGCTACAATGTAGGAGGGGCTCTAGGACAATCTCTTGTTACATGTGCACACCTTTACTGGCTTACTGTAACAACTGTTATATTTTTAGTTTGGAACTAAGTTTTCTTTTATCATCAGCATATTTAAAGCTCTTTAGTTTTTTTTCTTTTCTAATTAAAATATTTGTTCTTTTGTTGTGTAAGGAATACAGTTTACAAGTAAAATAAGTCCTACGATTTGATGGTTTTTTTTTCAATGATTAATCAGTTTCAACCATAAACTTGTCTGTGTACAAAAATGATAAAACTATACTAAGATTATTTATAAGACCAGAAACAACCTGCTGCTTCACTATGACTGTTCGTCCTCTGGGACAAGTCTTGAAATGTCAGAATTTTTGAAAACAAAAACCATGTAGCAAGCAATCTAGACCTAAATAAACCACCATGTTACATTTTAAAGTAAAACATTAATAGGAATAAAAATTAGAGAATTTTTTGTTAGAAACAGGTTTTTTTCTTTATTTTTAATGGGTTATTCTAATAATATTGGAATTGAATTATTCTTTTAATTTTCATTTTATGTTTTTTCCATGTAGATTTCTTATTAAATAAATCTTGAAACATTAAGGTATTATTTTTTGTATGTTTATTTTTATTTTAAGATATTTGCATCACAGCCTACATCATCCTTCACAATTACAAAAAAATTGTATTGAAACAAGTGTGGACACTTAAATGTCCCACCTGTATAAACAGCTTTGACCCTATAAATACATTGACAGACATCAGCACTATTTAACATAGGTATGTCATAACACCAGTACATTTGATTCTGATGTGCTTAACAAACTAAATTTTTAGTTTTTGACTTTTTGAGAAATGGACTTTAATGTGATAATATCTAGCAATTTTTTAAGTAACACCTAAGAATAAATTGGCAGACCAAATACTGTTGCCCAGTCATGTGTAATTTCTGGAAAAAGACCTAATTATGTAACTTTATCAAAAATTTCTGGACCATAAAAATAGTTCAAAGTCAAATGACATGACAGGCATGAAGCAAACTTGCATGTACACCTTAGAAACTACTGACAAAAGAAAGTAATGATAGTGAGTCTGCATATAATAGTGACAGAGAAAATGGACTTAAATTTAAATAAAAAATGTTGCAAATTTAACAAAATCATTCATCAATGAAAATTAGGTCAAGGACATGACATATAGCAGACTGACAGGTACCCCAATGAATGAATTTGCACAACAAATATGATGATCTTTCATGTGTCTGTAATGAAGTCTGTACTGAAAAATGACCTTAACACACAAACTTAACATTAGTCAATGAACTGTGAAAAAGAGGTCAAGGTCAAATGACATACAACAGAGTAGCAAGTACACACCAAGATCTACTTTAGACCAAATATGGTGGGCTATGTATTACAATTGTTGAGAAATGGACTTGAATGTGAGAAATTTACAAAGCCAACCATCAATGAAAATTATGTCAAAGACACTAGACATTTGTAAGAATGACATGAATTCCTTAGTCAATGGACCATGAGAATTAGGTCAAGGACATAAGACATTTGCCAGACTGACATGTATTACTAATGATGTATATTCATACCCAATATTGTTGACCTACCATGTATAGTTACAAAGAATGAAAACTTTACTAAGTCAATGGACCATGTAAATTAGGTCAAGGACATCAGACATATGCCAGACTGACATTTACTCCTAATGATGCATAGGCATACCAAATATTAACCTACCATGTATAATTACTGAGAAGTGGATCTAAGCATGAAAACTTGATATATAGTATTAAGTATATAGACGGACATAAGCCAGACTGAAATGCATTCCTAACAGTGTAAATTCATGACCAATATTGTTGATCTACTATGTATAGTACTACTAAAAAAGGATCTAAGCATGAAAACTTGACTTAGTCCATGGACTGTAAAAATTATGTCAAGGACATGACATGTACTCCTAATGATGCATATGCATACCCAATAGTATTGACCTACAATATATAGATACTGAGAAACAGATCTAAGCGCTAAAACTTGACGCTGAGTGTGTTAAAGTCACCGAACCATGCAAATTAGATCAAGGATTAATTTCAAGATTCGTCAACAATTTACCTAACTTCGAACTACATGAACAACATGAATTATATGCACACCCAATTTGGTCCTCCTAGGTCTAATAGTTGCAGAGATATAGAGCTTAAAAAAAAACTAACACCAATGCTGCCCTCGCCAGAATATAACACCTATGTCCCCCTATCGTGAATTCTGTCACAGGCGAGACAAAAACCTCTTGGTCTGATGGGACAAATCTTAAATGGAGTGGTCCTTGGTTGGCCCTCTGCCAAAATTAATTTTGGCATCCGGCTTGATAGCCAAGATGACACTGTCACTAAAAATAGTAAAAAGGTAAAAAGGGGTAGTTATTTTTACTATACAAGGTTTGTAGCTTGTTTTTGCCAAAAAATACCAGTTCAGCGGCTAGATAAAATGGACTATTGAATTGCCTTGGCATCTTATCTGTGTCTGCATTCATGCCACATCAAAGTGTCTACCTATTCGCAAACTGCACAAAGTAGCTTTTAGAAACTTACCAGGGTGGTATATGTATTCTCAAGGTCATGCAGGGGTGTGTGTAATTTTTATTTGTTTTCACCTTGAGCCATGAAGAATGGTCAGTTTTTTGTTTTTAACAAAACATTTATAACTCTACTTCATGTTGGCATTAGGAAAGTCATTGTGCTGTTTTTATTTTATGTCCATTTTTATTAACAATTTGGCAATTGACTTGTCATATATTATATCTTTTAATCACGGCGATTAATAGCTCATAATGAACTAGATTCCACCCTTGTTGGATTCCTTGCAGAGACCTCTAGTTTTGAACTTCAAGCAACTTCTTGTTTGTTCAGAACCATTACATTTTCTAGAATAAAGAAATAAGTATATCAATTGAATCACCAAAGCATTACAAATATTTGTCCATCATTTGTATTTTAGTACACATACTGATATCTTAAATAAGACTTCAAGATAAACAGTGTACCGTACTGAGAATTTTATTAACTGATACAAGTATTATCAAACAACAAAAGAATTATTAAATAACAAATTGTTCTACATTCCTTGTGTTGATTTCTAAAAACACATTAACAAAAATGAAATAATGGTTCTCAAACATGCATGAAACAAAAAATTTAATGTAGAGTAATGTATATTTCATCTATAGCACCATACAATGCCCTTCCGTTCTAACATATAAAGTTGTACAAAAAGAATTCATTTTCAATGAATCAAGATGTTATTGCAATGTGTTATTTAATGGAACAAATAAGATGAAATCCATTAGTTTAATTACGTCAATGTTTACTGGATTTGCTTAACAAGTTATCAAGCTTGGATTACAGGTATCCATAATTATGTGTATGATTTTCTAAATATGACACCTTTTATTTGCTACCTGTGAAAGGTGAACAAATGAATCAATAATGCTGGATACAGTAAATTGCTGGACAAAGTAATATGATCCAATCAGTAATAAATTTAAATCCTTTATCCACCAAACAAGAGGAACTTTTGTTGCATTTTTCATAAAGAATAATTAAAAAAAACCTCAAAATCTGAGGAAAAATAAAAATTCCATATGATGCAAAATCAACTTTTTACCCACACTGAATCTTCTTTTTTTATCATAAAAATGGTAAGAGATATAGTAAATCTGTGGACATCCTACCAAAAGCTCTCAATGAGATAAATCTAATTGAAAAATTTTTATCAAAAACCAGGAAAAATAAAATTTCTCATCTGATGCAATATTGCCTTTATTTCACCATTTGACCGCTTTTATATAAAAATTGGTGAATGCTAGAAATATGCTTGGAGTAACTTTTGTTTGAATTGTTCATAAGGAATTGTTTATTAAAAAAAAAACAATGAAATCCAATGAAAAAGCATAAAAAGTTATTAAAATTAGGTTTTGGAATTTTTGAACCAGTATACTTTAAAAACCATGAGAGATGAGTCATGGTGCATGTGGATCATAAATTTGATTAAGTCATGGAGAATACACAAAAATCCATCAAAATCAAACAAGAAATAGATTAATTAAATAAAAATAATAAAAAAAATCCTCTTGGTCCCTCCCCTCCAAAATATGTGGGGCTAGCTCACCCAAAATAAAAACCAAACCTTACCTATTAAAACCTTCCCTAGTAATAATAATCAATGTCCAAAAATATGAAATGAATCAGTTTACTAACTAGAACAAAAGTTAACATGCAGAAACCAACCTGTCTACAGATGCCATCATCAACACAGACAACTACAGCACCATGGCATAATACAACTGCAATTTTTAGTGGTCTTAAAAAATCTATTTTTATGAATGATGGTGGGTTTCATAAATTGTAACTTCTAGGGGGGAAGATAGGACATGAACAGCTATTTCATTACATTGGACAATAACATTTGTTTAATGAATGCCATTTTATATGAACAACAGTCTATCCACTTCTATCATCAAAAATAATTTGATGAAAAAATTAGATAAAACTTATGATTCAAGTAGGTCCATTAAATCATGTAGGTATTATGAAAGGTGTAAGCACAAAATGTAACAAAAATATTAAGACACCCAGGTGTTCATAATTTTCAAAGAAATTTTGACTGAAAAAAAGATGTAGCCATGCTTCACAAGTAGTTGAAATTATTCTTAGGTTTAACTACCGGTAAGCTTGTAATTACCAAGAGCTTGTTGATTAGAAGATCAACATCACAATTATACTGGAAATCGTAAAATTAAAGAAAGCGAAAAAAAAAAAAAAAATTAAACGAAAAATTATGAAATTTAATTGGCACTTAAGGATTTACATGTATAATGTCCTCAATGTCCTGAATTTACTTGGCTGCTGGATACATTATGGAAGCAAACTTAAATACATTTGTATTTGAATAATTGTATCTTTATTTTTCTGGCAAATCCAAAGATAAATACAGTCAAAATATTTGTAGTTTTGACCTTTTAATAACACAGCACAGGAGACTTTAAAACACAGATGTAGCTATAAGTTGATATGAAAAATGAGCCTCAATATTATGTAATGCTAGTCAGAGCAAAATAAAAATCTTCAAGTATCATGGGCATTATCTTTTCTTTGATTTCAAGAAGAGAAAAAAACAGAGGCTCCTAAAAGCCTGTGCTCGCTCACCTGATATACAGTTGACATTGAAACCATTTGATTTAACTTTGGTTCCAAAAGAGTAAGCTGTTACAGACAAAAGATTTTTAAATGAAAATATTATAGAGTTCTATATGAAACTAAGTTCAGCTGAGGCAGCCAATATGGTTGGCAGGTGGGGGTCATTGGATATAATTCTGATAAGAGACTCACCTAAGGATCATTCCAACAAAGTTTGGTTCCAATTGAGCAAGTAGTTCCAGACAAGGAGATTTTCAAATGAATTTCCCATAGGGTCCAATGTCAAACTAAGTTCAGCTGTGGCTGCATTCTTAGTTGGTAGGCGGAGTCATCAGATATAATTCTGAAAGAAGACCACCAAAAGACCAATTCACCAAAGTTTGGTTCCAACTAAGCATGTAGTTCCAGATGAGATGACCCATAGGGTACAATGTTAAACTAAGTTTGACATGTAGCAGCCATCTTGGTTTGTGGGCAGGGTCATCAGATTAAATTCTGAAAGAGGACCACCTAAAAAACATTTAACCAAAAATAAAAATAGGAGATGTAGCGTGATTGTCCATGAAACAGCCACCCACCAAATGACAGTAGAATTTCACCAAAGTTTGGTTCAAATTGTGCCAGTAGTTCCAGATAAGATTTTTAAATGAATTTACCATAGGGTCCAATGTTAAATTTAATTCGACTGTGGTGGCTGTCTTGGTTGGCGGGCAGGGTCATAGGATAATATCATGAAAGAAGACCACCAAAATAGCAATTCACCAAAGTTGGTTTGAATTAATCAATTAGTTTTAGACGAGAAGATTTTCAAAGAATTTCCCATAGGGTGCAATGTTACACTAAGTTCAGCTGTGGCAGCCATCTTGGTTGGTGGGCCAGGTCATCAGATACAATTCTTGAAGAGGACCACCTAAGGACCATTTCACTAAAGTTTGGCATTAATTGGCTCAGCAGTTTTGGGAGAGATTTTTTTTAGAAAACCCATTTTTTTTCTATTTTTAGCAATGGCAGCCATATTGGATGGTCATTCATGACCCCTGAAATAAAATCTGAAAGGGGACCATCCAAGAACCATCCCACCAATGTTTGGTCTGAATAGGCCCAGTGGTTTCAGAGGAGAAGATTAAAATGTGAATTGTGGATGGATGCCAATTGATGGCAAAAGCTCACATGGCCCTTTAGGCCAGGAGAGCTAAAAACACAAGACCCGTGTTATTTAGCAAATACTATATTCATTAAATTATGGCTATTCCTAATTTCTAAGTGTTGCAATTGAGGTGTGTCACTGTCATATTGTACCGGGTATTACAACATATTGACAACACAAAAACAAGAGCACTTGTTGATTAAGAAAGACATTAGGTTTAATACTAATAAAGCAGCACTTATATATTCTGTCACTTCACAGACTGCTGTTGTCACCCATGGCCTTCCATAGACATAGCTATTGCCTGTTTCAACATATCATCTTCATTCGCATCTTCAGTTTCTGAAATGAAGATAATCAATGCTGTAAATATCTATTACAGATTCTGTGGTTAATACAGTTGTAAATCTGAAATAAGAATTATACTGCTAAACTGATCACATTTCACATCTTCAAATTAAATGAGCATTTTAATAACTGATTATCAGACAATCGGAATGGGTTTATCTAAAACTTTTTTAGTAATATTTTAAAAGAAAGAATATGGAATATATGCTTAAAGACATGATACGCATCTTACATACATATATTGAACAAATATTCAAAAGCCAAATTTAACTTTATGTAAAGTGCTTTCTGGATTTACCTTCATCAGACATACTGAAACTAGCAGCCAAAACTAGGAAGATCAGTCAAACTCTAGGAATTTCTTGTTACATTTATGCGCAAACTGAAGTATACAGTTCTGTACTAATGAACACTGATAAACCAAGTATAAAGATAACAATCAGAGAATTTTACAAATTACAGTATATAAACTGTATCTTCCTACCATACATTCCAGTATCCAAAACTAAGAGTTTAAAATATATATATTTTACATCAATAAATAAAAGATAGCAGCTTGTAACAGGTCAACCTTAAGTAAGATGTAACAGGTCAATCTTTAGTAAGACATCTGTTTTTTATGCTTTTACAGATATAGTCAGGTCTCTTTGGTGGTCATTATCATGTAGGGAGAAATATAACATAAAAACTGTACCTAAAAAATTGTTGATGGTCAGATGAAGTGAAAACATAAGGGCACCCAAATTGACTTGTACAAGCAAAATAAAAGTTGCTTAAATTATCACCCTTGTGCTATTTTATTTCAGGTATACTTATATAAGTAAATAAACTCTAAATTAGCCCAAATTAATGAATCTTTGATATTTGAATGACTTCCCTTTATAATGTTCATTGCTATGGTTAATTTGAAAAATAAACATATAGAGATTCTTATTCAAATAATTACCATTCTTAAAGAACCATATAAACTTAAATTATAATTATGTTGAATGTCTAAAGGGACCAATTTTCAAAGCCTTTACACCTCTATAAAACTAGTGTGTACCTGTACAATTCTTAATATTATGTTAAACTTATGTCATAAGTTTGAATTTTATATGAAAAATCTCAATTACTAGTTGAAAAAGTTAGATGAGCCACAAAAAATGTTATAATATGTGTAACTTATCAACATTTTACTTGTACAAGTAGATTATTTAAAAGGTGAATTAGACTGTAATAAAACATGTTAAATTAATTAACTTGTACATGTAAAACTATTAACTTGTGCATCCCTGACTGGCACCTGCATCTGCACTTGGGACCATAATATCAGTAAAAGGCATTGTAAATCTATCCACAATAGTACTTTAAATTTCATTTAAAGCCAAAATTTCAATTATACAATAAAAATCTTTAATGTGTCTAAATAATTTTTTAATAATTTTGCATTCACATTTGGTGAAAACCCAGGATTAAAACAAACAAAAATTTCTTGACAACACAATTCACTATATAAAAGGTAACTTAAAAAAAAAATCGAGCTTTGTATTGGAAACTGTGATTTCTTGTAAAATATGCAGGATAAATAACTTCAAAACCATTTGAACAAACAGCAAATATTGCCTGTTTTGTTGGAGTAAATATTATGAAAATCAGCCACAAAATGATTATAATCAGAAGAGTTCTTTAAAAATTGTGGTTTTAAATGAAATACTGTAATACTAAAATTAATAAATACTAAAAGCGTGCACATCTGATATGTAAACCCAATAATGACGATGGCTCATGGTTGGTGTCGCTGGTGAACTGGAAGGTTTTTGTTTTGTGACGTCCCTTGTTTGGAAAACCATGGGCTATAAACAATTATCAAATGTGTCAAATGAAAGATTTTCCCAGGTTTTTTGACATCACAGATATACAGCCTGAAAGAACAGTAGCAACATCAAACAGGAGTCATCAGTAGTTGTATTCCATTGTTACACATTCCTAATCTGGTACATCTATAAATCACTAAAAGCCAAATGATATGAAAAGATTAACTGCATCAAAACTTGAAGTAATTATTTGACTGTGGCTGTCAATGCAAAATTAGGTCTCAATGCCTGCAACTTTTTTGGAGGAAACATGTATTTATTTTACCATTTGTCTGTGGACCATTGGTTTCTGGTGTCTTGTGTGCTTGATCACAGCCATTACATTTCTCACTTTCTTGTTGTACATTATCACATTTATTTGAGTTGCTCTCTAATTTAGATAAGAAAGCTAGTCTTTTAGATCGAATTTCTTCCTGAGATGGGGTTGGTAGTGAACTTTCTTTTGCTGGTTGTTCTATTTTCTCTTCTGTTCTGGTGGTTGAACTACCAGGCATATCATCATCGTAAAAATATCCTGTAATCATCAGAAAATGTTTTAGAAATGTATGTGTTGAGTTCTAAATATCTGACAAAAACAAAATGATCTCATGTTTTTTTTTTAAATTAAATCAACACCTACATTTATTAATATACAATACATTTGTCCTGCTGAACAGAACAATTAGCAGTACATCTAAATGTGTATATACATGTAAAATGCTGCTTACTGTAAATTGTACTCATGATTTATGATAAGCAATTTGTCTTTATCAAAAAGAATATTTCTGTTATGTTTATTTTCCTTCCTAGTGCATATTAAACAGTAAAAATCAGTATGGGTTTATCCCTATGTGGTTAATATTCTTTGTACTTATGTAAGTTTTCCAGACAAAATACCATGGAAACATGTCGTTAATAGATCAGTCAATGAAAAGTAGTCGCAATTTTTGTTGAACCGTATAGAATCGGACAGTAACTTTAGTTGTTTTAGATATATCCACAAGTCTGTGTCATTTTCTTTTTTTTGGATTAAAGCACAAACATTTCATGATATTAGAAACTCATATTTTATAACAAGTATACCACACTGAACAGAAGATGTTTGCTGTGTGTGTAAAAAGGATTTTACGGATGTTTATTTACATGTTTGTTGCACCTGTATATGTACTTTTCAACATCTTCATTTATGGTGGAGTATGATCATCGAAAATTATCAATTGAACCTTTTCTGCCAATTAAGCATATATGAAGACGAATTATATTTCAAATTTTGCTAGGCAGAATACCTGTTACCAAATTTGGTGAATTTGTAAAACTGTGCCATGTCCATGTAATTGAGTGTGTCGCTGAATACTGGAGATTGGCAAATGGAATGTCTGTTTGATAAATAATTGTCAACGCATAAAATGCCATGGGCAAGCAAATTTAATATCTGAAAATTTTTACTGAAATGAACCCATTTTGTGTATATATTAACCATATATTTCCTTATATTTTGTAAACATATGCTTTGTTTGATTTAACATTTGTATTATGTAATATTTATTATATCTCATTTTATGAGGAAATAAAGATATGAATGAATGAATGTTGTATCAACATTATTACATAAATGCAAAACTGCAGTCATTGTTGACTTTTAATTCTTTAACCTTTTTTTCAATATGGAAAATGTATACTGTTAATATTTAATGCAAGATTACACATAAATGTCAGAAATTTACTTTTTTAAGTTAAAGTCATTCTATTCAATTTTCAATGCACGCCAAAACAGTTTAGATACTTGTTACAGATCTGTCTTGTTTCAGTTCAAAGTTGAAGGACTCTTGTCTTGCCTTTCAACATTTCTGCACAAATACCATCTCAAGTACCATAATGTGTAAAAACTCTATTTTCAAGCCCACTTCAAGGGCATACATAACGAGTAATTTAAAGAAAAACTTTAATCATGTTAATGAATTGTGTGAAAATCATTCACCTGCCTCTTTTTAATCTAAAAATGTTTTTTAACATTAGAAATTTATTTCATGTTGAGCTCAAATTTGCTGTCTACCTTTTGACATTTGGCGCAGAAAAATTTCATGTTTTTTTGGTGAATAAGCAGAACTTTTTTTTTTTTCTATCTATTTATTTTCCATAATCAATGACCCTATTGTACAACAACAGACTGCAAAGGTGAAATCTCATTGGAAGAAACCAAAATATGCTTGAAATTGCTTATGTGAAGTAAAATTGTATAGCTTTATCGTCAAAATAATGATTTTTACACACATTTCAGTGAATTTTTTCAGTAAATAATGTATTATGTATTTTAAATATGTCCATGAAGTGGAACTTGACAAAGAGAGATTTTCGCAAATAACAGGAAGATAGCTGTGCAAAAACTTTGAAGGCAAGACAAGTCCAAATTTAAAAAAGCTCTACAACTTTCGATCTTTCTAATTTAAAGTCTTGGTTATTTTTACAAAGTTCATTTCAACTTTAGCAGAAAACTTTAAAACACTTACCCTCCATACTTTTCTTAAGAGTTTCTTGTAAAATTTTATCATCAGCATCAACATCTTTTTTGCTATCTTCTAAAGCTTGTTTCAGATCAGAGTCTATAACTTTCTTTTTTATGTTTTTTTCATTAATAAGTCTAGGCTTGATTGGTTGGTCTACTGGCATTACTTTTAACAATGAATCAGCTTCACACTCTGGTAAATTACCCGTAACTATAAAAATTGAGTATCCTGGAATAAAATCAAAATTCAATTTAAACAGTGAACTATAGTATGATGTACACAACAAAATTTTACTTGATGCAATGTTATAGAATATGTGCACTTAAGGTAACAGTGCGACATAAATACTCTGGTAAATTTTATTTTTCATCAGATTCGACGGGATTTCTTTTTTAATGGGTTTATTAGAGATTTGTAATTGAGAACACTGGTAATCATATTTGTTTCTCTTTAATTTTTTCATGGATATAAAACAGACTAAATTTTGTTATTGTATTATCATATTTGTGCAAAAGAACAATATTATGCTCAATACATGTAATGCTATAAACCAACACATTACCATATCCACACTAGATTATACTGGGATTCAGACTGCACATGTATTAAAAGAAGCTCTGTTTTATTTGAATTACGATAAAGATATTTGTAATAAACTCTGTCTTTTGTAATATATGTATATGAACAACCAGAGGCTACCAGGAGCCTGTAATCCCTCAACTGATATAAGATTGCCATTTAAACCAATCCATTAAACTTTGGTTCTAATAGAGTAAGCCGTTTTAAACAATATGAAAAGGAAAAGACATGGGGTAAATGTCAGAGAGATTTCACTCCAACAACAAGAATAAACAGAGAAAATTAATAAATCAAGAGGTCTCCACAAAACCTTTAACAAGGGTGGAATACCACATCTTTGAAAAGCTCTAAATTGACCAAGAAAACCATTTTTAAATGAAAGACTCATGGAGTCCTAACAGAAACTAAGTTTGAGGCAGTCAGCCATCTTTGTTTGTGAGTGGGACCATTTTAAATAATTCTTAGAGTGACCATTACACCAAAGTTCGGTTTTTATGGAGCAGGTACTTCTAGACAAGATATTTTCATGAAGTCCTATGTTAAAGTAAGTTCGACTGAAGTGGCAATCTTGGTTGGGGATTGGGTCATTTGATACAATTCTGAAAACGACCCACCTAGTGACCATTCTATTAAAGTCTGGTTCTAATTGAGCTTCAGTTCAAGACAAGAAGATTTTTACTGAATTTCTCATAGGGTCCTACCCAGGTACAGTAAGCTGTGGCTGCCATCTTAGTTGGCATTTCGGGTCATAGGGAAAAACTTTGAAAAAGTATCACCTAAGAGTTCTGCATCAATTGGCTCAGCAGAATATTTTTTTGGGAAACCACCCTCCTTTTTTCTATCTTAATAACGGCAGCCATGTTGTTTTGCCAATGGCAAACCAGTATACGACTTTGAAAGGGGACCATCCGGGTACCAATCCACCAAAGTTTGCTTCAGATAGGCCTAGTGGTTTCAGCGAAGATTAAAATGTGAATTGTTGGCAGATGAGATATGAGGGACTAGTGACTGCAAGTGATGAAATCATGACTTAACAAATATTCTAATACAATTGTTATTAGCTGACACTGCCAAAAGGTATTTGTAGGAAGGCAGATATTGTTCTATACTGAACTCGTTTAGTACCAAATAATTATTTATATAACTGTACTCAGATTAACTTTAAGAACCAGCTGTGCATTTTGCAACAGTTAGAAATAAAATAAAAAAAAAAACCTTTGTTTTTTAGGCGACTGTGTTAGACATCTTTGAAAGAGAACCATTTACAAATACAACAATGATTATAACAAGAACAATATTTGTGCAGTGGTATTTGCTAAAAAATACCCCTTACAGATGCTTGCCTTTTAATGAACTTGCACATTCTGTATATTTAAACATATATATCATGTTGTGTCTGGATATTTACAAAAAATACATATCTCAAGACTAAATTTGTCTTCCCTCAATTTGTATTTTTCACAAAAATCTTTCTAAAACATGATATATCTGTTAAAAAAGAACTTCAATTAAATGTACATATTTTATGAATAGATATTTGCGGTAAAGAAAAATATGCCATTTTAATGAAATTCCTGTTCAAAATCTATTTAAAACTGCATTTAATATAAAAAATTGCAACAAAAAAAAAAAAAAAATAGAACAAATATCAAATTTTCTGATTTTATAAAAGTTGTATATATATTCCAAGCAAATTGATTTTAGAATCTCCATAAAATGTTTCAGGTATTTAAAGTGGTCCATATCGAAATGAATCTCTCGCCTTATTTCTTTTGCATTTCCGTGGACAGAATAACGTCATTCCAATGCAATTGTTATTTAAACAACTTCTTAGACCACATATATTATCCTATAATGTCCAGTTTTACTTTGAAATTAAATCTGTGTCAATTTTTTTCATTTATTTTTCTTCTCTGAAGAACATTTTTTTTTTATCATAAGCATCCTTTGAAGTTTGATTTTCCAGCAATTGCAATGTTTACATTCTCAGACCAGACCATCAGTCAGTTGAATTGATATATAAATAAGTCTTGGGTGCTGAAAAGGTTGATTACCATTTGTAAATCTGCAGATTTTATAGAACAAAGAGTTTACAGGGCATTATAATTCAGTTTATGAAATGAAGACACTACACTGATGTTACATTAACAACTTTTTTAAATGGAGACAAAAAGACAGCAACAATTAATGTCACATGTATGAACTATAAACTTACCTTCTTGTTGTAATTGTGTTAGAAACAAAGATAAGTATGTATCAGATATGAGCTCTGGTCCCGTCAGTAAGGAGTTTAAATTAAACCACTGATATCCAAGCTTCCTTATAGCTAACCAATGCTCTCTAAAGTTACATATATAAGCAGTCATTTGTCTGAAAAAATAAGTATAGATATATAATTATAGAATTTACTATAACACTGTTACTGCATTGGTCATCAATAATTTCTCTTAGAAAAATCATTCAATTTTGTGTGCAAGTAATTAATACCACATGTTTGAATAAAATCATTAGGAGGATTAATTTACATGTAATACACTATCAGATAATTAAAAACTTGGCACAACTAAAAATGCATCAGAGAGCTCGAGATAAGAATTCATGGGTAATTTACTCGTCATTTTTTTTCTTTAATGGGTGATTTAGCAAATGTTTAATGTCAACCCCACAGATCGAAGTTGAATTGGGTTTTTAACCCACTTGATCTCAAATATATTGGGTCGTTTTCTTCAGTAATTTTGCACCGATGTCACACATTGTAAGACTATTATGCATGCATTAGTTAATTTCAGTGAGAAAGATGAAAATCTGTAAATGAGACAGAGGTCTTTTAAGTCAAGTTTAAGCATAATGCTTTTTTCAGTCTGACTTCCATTTAAATGAGTATTTGGTTTTGCCAAATTTCTTACAGGAACATCTAAATTTGAAATTTTATATAATATATATATTATTCCAATTTCATTTGAATCAACATTGCAGGTTAATTAAGGTTTACTGTGTAAATTCTATTTTATCAAATATTAACTGTAAGAAATGCAACAAAAGTAAGTGAGAAACCTCATACGAGATTTTCTCATGTATTAACGAAATTCCTAGCAAGTAACAAACATAATTGCCGTCCCTATTTAAGAATGATGAAACGAAAGTACAGTAACCTTTCATATCGCGGATAAACATTGTTTCCAATCCGGTTTAAGATCATCTAAGACGATAAAAAACGTTTTCATCAGCAAAAAATATTTAGTTCAACTTAATACCTTTGCATTTGGTTCTATATTCTGGTGTAAAATTGTGTTTTGACCTCATTTTGGCAAACGTCTTTGACCTAATTTAGATATAAATACATTGCAACTGTGCAGTGCGGAACTCCGAATTAATCGGGATAATATCGGTAATTCCGGCCATTTTTCGTACTATACCGAGCATTTATAAACGTAAAAACGTAAGTGCAATTTTCGTTGATAACGCATTGTTTTTTAAAAGGTGTGTGTTTTTAACGCATCCGAGTACGGCGGATAGGGTTGAATACGCATTATTTTAGCAAACATTTGCGTCCTCCTTGAAAAGTTTGAGTTTTTACAACGCATGAATTGTTAAACGAATTGGGGTTTCAATAATTTTTATTGCGTAATCACGCAAATACGCTGCTTATCTAGAGCTCTGACATCATGATTGCTAAAAATTATTATTGCAACTTGCTTGCACTTTTTACAATCTACAAAATAAACACTTTTAAATAAGAATATGGCAGACAGTTTTTCTTTCATAGCATTTTTACCAGTTCCAACAAACACTGACATAGAGTATAGATGCTTGAATTAGCTGATGTTGACATGAAGAAATACATATGAGACCAAATAATATATTTGTATACATAAAAAAAAAAACCAGTTATTTTGTTGCAATTTTTTGTTAAAAATTTGATACAAATTACAAAACTGAAGTTGAATTTTATGTCTTGGGCAAAATAAATGACATGGAATGTGTTAGGGAAGGGAGATAATTTTAAAATAACAATGAAAAATATATGGATAACGCCTCACTTTAAAACAAACGAGTCCACCAAATAAATCATATTATAGTATACCAAACGAAATTTGCCACAACAAAAGAGAATCTCTATCAAAAGATTTATAATGAAATATATCATATTATATATTGTTGGAATTCTAATTTTTTGCCGCAGCTGATGCTGTAGTGAGAAATTCATTTTATCTTGAAATAAAAAAAATTCCCCATAGGGTGTAATGTTAATATTTCAACTTCGTAAGTTTTCTTCATTTTGTGGGTTCACCGCCTCGGTGGCATAATGGTTAGCATGCTCGCCTCAAGTGCTGGAGGTCGTGGGTTCGATCCCCAGCCGGGTCAAACCAAAGACATTAAAATTGGTATTTGCTGCTTCTCCGCTAAGCACG
>JAULBM010342354.1:0-12526 GCA_032357055.1 Geukensia granosissima
ACAAGAAGATGTTTGAAATTTGGACCAATCAGAACACATAATTGGCACTGGCGGCCATGTTGAATTTTCGATCAGCATCAATTTCCAAAATCTAGTAAAGGACCATCTACTTAACATTTCTGCTAAGTATCGTTGAAATCTGTTCAGTGGTTTCAGAGGAGAAGATGAAAAGATGAAAAGTTAACAGACGACGACGACGACGCAGACGACGACGACGGACGCAAAGTGATGACAAAAGCTCACATGGCCCTTTGGGCCAGGTGAGCTAACAATAAGCTTTGACCACAATTCCTCGCTTAGGACAAGCACATAAGACATGACATTTGGTGGGGTTAAACTAGTTTAGTGGGTAGTGTACCCAACCCTCACAAATGAGAGGTAAAAGGAAAAAATCGCAGAAAACCAAGAGCAGCAACCAATGAACCATAAATATCAAACAGAAAGTCACCCAATCTGACTAGAGAACATAGAGTAAATAGATGATCCATGTCAAATATTAATATGTTTGGCTAATTTTTTACGGAGGACTAGTTTTTTTACATGTATGTAACATCCATAAACAAGATTTGTCAAAGGTAGCCATGTTTTTGCCTAATCAGGATGAAATGAGGAAATTTTATAAAGGACATTGCAAAAATGATTCCTGTCAAATATTGTTTAATTTAGCCAATCAGAAACAAGAATCATCTTTTGTGGCCATATTTGTATCCGATTAGAACAAAATGAGGAAATTTTAAAGAGGAATTTGAATAGATGCTTGACATAAAATATTTATCAATATGGCAAAGCGGTTTCATAGGAAAAGTTTTATTTGTGCATCAGCCAACCAGAAAAAAGAATGGCCCATGTTTTTCTTTCTGATCCAAATGAAACAAGGAAACCTTGTAAAGGACCTTCCACAGATGCTTCCTGTCAAGTTTGGTTCCATTTGACCTAACAGTTTCAGAGGAGAAGATAAAAAGGTGAAAATATTGACCACAGACAGGTTTGACAGATGACAAACACCAACCAATGACAAAAAACTCACATGGCCTTTGGCCAGGTGAGCAAAAGATGACTACAAAATGTTGTGTGAGTGGCAGTTCTTTGAGGGAATTAATTGGTTTTGTTAATTGTTTATTTAATGCTATTATTTCATTGAATAAACTGATTAAACATGACTGTGACCTTGATTTCCCCTGAGAAAACTTAACTCTCTAAAGAAAGTCGTTCACTTGATCTGATTCCTTGAGATGACTTAACTATAACATAATTTTGATATAACTATTGCCTCATTTCATAACTTTCATAACATAGGAATGGATGTTAAAAATCTGACATGAAAAAATATATCTTTTTTCAAGACGCCCTAACTGACTTCAATAAAACAAGGTTCTAAAGGATGCATTAAAAAAAATATCCTAGTCCAATATATGCATGTATCAATTGTAATTGCAATCTTATGGAATAATTGAAATGGAATACATACATTGCAATGGAATATTCAAAAACTTTTGCACTATGTAGTTTGGGCTTGGGCAGCAAGGTATACATATGCATTGCAGGGTGTGGGGATAGTTGTCGTTCAAACAGCACTTGCTGACATTGTCTAGCCTAATTTAGATTAGTCAAGCATTTTTAAAAGATGTAACCAAAATACTAGTAAGCAATCTTTAATGTAAAATATCAGGCAAAGGTAACTGGGTTTACAAAATTCAAATTTGAAAACAAATAATCAATTTTACAGATAAATGAATTCTTTACAAAGTGACTTACCAAAGGAAGTATCTCCTATGTTAATTGGATCGCCACAAGCTGGACATTCTGTTGCACAAGAATCACCTACCAAATATCTTCCAGAAGGTGTCAACTTTGAAAAGAAATGGTGGGCAAGGACAGATTGAACCTCTTCTTTACTTTTAAAAGCTTTTGCCTTCATCAGTCTTTTTTTATTATCACCTGTAAAATTTTTACAAAGATATCAACCAATTGACAGGTAGGTTATTTTGTCATATAGAAAACTTAGGTGATTTGCAAATGCAGCATGATACAACCACAGCATGTTGACATGTGAAAGATGAACAAATGAACATTTGGGTAAGTGTAAACACAGTGTTTTATTGGACTGGATAACAGATCATTTTGACTCTTATTATCCTCAAAACAGGTGTCACTTTTTCAATTTTTTCATAAGGAATCATTTGGAAAAAACCCCATCAAAATCGTATTAAAAATAAATTTTTCCATATATGAAATTGAATTTCCCTCCCCCTTCTACTTTGACCCCTTTTAGCTCCAAAACGGTAAGAGATAGAAAAAATCCATTGACATACTATTGAAAGCTCTCATTGAGAAGATTCAAATGCAAAAAAAACCCATCAAAATCAGATGAAAATAAAAATTTCTCATCTTCTGCAAAATTGATTTTATTTAACCCTTTGAACCCTTTTATACAAAAATTGGAAAAAACTGCAAAAAATGCTTGGAATAATTTTTGTTGCATTTTGTATGTAGGAATCATTTGGGGAAAAAAACCATCAAAATCGGATTATAAATAAAATTTTTCTATATACAAAATTGAATTCCCCCTCCTTGACTACTTTGACCCCTTTTAGCTCGAAAATGGTAATAGAGAAAATCTGTTGACATAGCACTGAAAGCTTTCATTGAGAGGAATCAAATGCAAAAACCCCATCAAAATCGGATGAAAATAAAAAATTTCTTATCTCCTGCAAAATTGCATTCTTAAACCTTTGATCCCCCCTTTTTTTTTTAAAAAAAAAGGTAAATTTTACAAAACTATGCTTGGAGTAACATTTGTTGCATTTTTCAAAAGAAATCATTTGCAAAAAACCCATCAAAATCAGATGAGAAATCAAAAAGTTTAAAAAATTAGGGCGTGGCCATTTTTGGACCCCCTATATCTCAATAACAGTAATAGATAGGTCATGATGTTTGTAGCCTATTATGTTGAATTTTTCATGGGAAATACAAAGAAAAAAAAACATCTAAATTGGACAAAAAATAAAAACTTACATTCGAAAATGGAAAAATCCTCCTTTTGACCCTCCTTAAAAACAGTCGATGCTAGATCACCCAAAATAAAATAAAGTCATTAGATTTACCTCCCCTGGCATCGTTTATTTCCATAAATGTTAATAAGCTCTTTCTCTATCCTCTGTAAAAGTGTAAATAAAAAACAACATGTTATAGTTATTAGAAAAAGAATTAAAATATGTTTATTCAGCTGTAATTTCCTACAAGTATTTCTCTCTAGAATATTTGCAATTATAGAAAAAGTCACTACAATTTTGCAATTCAACATGGTGGAAGACACCTGAACCTCCTTAATCAAATTGTGTTTAAAAAGTTCATTATGATACCAGACCAGCATACAACTTTGTACTGCTAAAAAAAAGTTTTTCAACACATCAAAAAATCTTATATTTTGTTAAACCTAGAATTAAACATACAATTGCTTCCTTTCAAATCTTGTTCCATTTGGCCAAGCATTTTCAGAGGAAAAGATTTAATTATGTTTCAGCCAATCAGAATCAAGAACCATTTACAGCTGCTATATTTTTTGTCAAATCAGGATGAAAAGAAGAATCTACATTTAAAGAGGTTTGGGTGTCTTCCGACATCCATCTTGGATCCCAAACTTGTGGTATTGACTTTTTCTATAATTGCAAATATTAATTTTAGAAAGAAAATACTTGTACAAAATTAAAACATGTAAAACTGAGTAAACATATTGTTATTCTTTATGTAATAATGCATTATTTTTTATGCAATTACAGATGAAAAAGAGATTTTATATATTTAAAGAATTAAATTTAAACATTGACTGGGGAGGTAACTCAAATGACTTCATAGATTTATTAATGTAGTTCTAAGAAAACGAGATCAGTGAACCTAATTTTTCTTTTTTATTTTCTGATAAAATTTGATAAAAGCTTCCTTTTCTTCCTATTTTGTTTTAGAATTATATCGTTTTATGTACTCAATATTGAGAAATATATAGTTTTTCCCTATATAATCAACAGAAAATGGTAAATTTTGCACAAGCCCTTGCTTGAAAACAAGTTCTGTGACATTGACATTTGATTGTAATTTTTAGAACAGCATAATATAGATTATCTTTTGCCAAAGTATAAAAAAATTCTATTGATTTTTATTTTGACACCAGAACCTGCTTAAGTCGTTGCATGTATGCATTTTCAATGTATATGGTGCTTGTTTTCAAATATTGTTCCTGTTGATGAGAAGATATTTTATGTTTCAGCAAATCAGAAGTAAGAATCAGTCAATGCATCAATGTTTTAGTCCAATTAAGATGAAATGAGGAAAATTAAACAGGACTCTACATAGAACCTCCATATCAAAGATAAATCCACTTTGTAAAGATCATTGCATAGATAATTCCTGCATATACTTTTCCATTTGGCCTTGGATTTTAGAAGAGTAGATTTTTTTCATGTTTGAGAAAATCCGGAAGAATCTTCCAAGACAGCCATGTTTTTTTTATCCAGTTGGGACAAAAAGAGCAAAATTTTTAAAGGACCTTGCTAGAAATGCTTCCTGTAAAATATTATTCCATTTGACCAAGTGATTTCACAGAAGAATTATGTCGCCCTTGTAATGGACCTTCTATTTTATAGATGCTTCCTGTCAAGTTTGGTTCCAATTGGGCTAGTCACTAGTGGTTTTAAAAGAAAAAGACCAAATTAAGCAAGCCCCTTTTGACATAACAATGATTTTGGAAATTTTAAACATCTTAAAAATTTTGTAAGGTTGTATACTACAACTTTGCAGTTACTCCCAGAAAAGATTTTTATGCTGGCAGTGTGTGCTGCCAGTAGCCTCATCTTACCTTTAGGGATGGAATCAAAATAAGGTATCACCAAAAATGGGTTATGGTTTAGGTCATCAATAAAAAATTGTTTGTTTGCTGTTTACCGACAGACTCATCGAAATTGCAGCAACTTGAATTTTTTTCAGTCACTGTTGATTTAAAAAAAATTTTTATCGGAATTTCTGCAAAATTGTGTCCGTGTCTGCTTCTGTTATCAGACCGAACATTATATGTGTCCAGTAGGCAAAAACAAAAAAATGGCTGGCAGACCAAAAAAAGAAAAAAAAACCACCTACCTCCCTACTCACTTCTGAAAATGTGGTAGGTTAACAGCAAACCAACAATTTATTAAGGATGGCCTTATTTTCAATCACTTTTAGAAGACATGATAAGTTATCAAGCAAATAACCTAAAATGATTCATTTGAGAATAGACTGTGACATGCAATTTATCACCAGTCAGAGTGAAAAAACTAGATTTGTCCAAGTTGACAATTCAAAAGACCCTTTTACTGTAACTGCATTTCTAATCTCAACACGCTTGGACCAGGTGTATGAACCTAGACTACATTATAATTTTGACATCACCTTTAATTGTTTGGTGACATCATTTTTGTGAGAAAGTGTATCAATTTACACCCAAAATAACAGGAAGGAGGTGTAGTAAAAGTGTCTATTGATATGTTTCTGCTCTATATTATAAATAAGGAAAGGATGTACATCCCATATTTTCTGGAGTTGCTGTATTTTTTCAACTTCCACTAATTGCAAGTTCTTGCTATTGTGAGCATGGCTGAATGCAGAGATGTACTCATGTATGAGTAGTCATACATCGAAGTGTCTTTGCAACGGAGATTGATATTTTCTAAAAAATCTAAAAGTATGAAAGGCTGTAAAGACAATAAATTTTCTTTGCTGGCTTTCTGGTACTGGGGGTGAAAGTGAGGCTTGAAGAGGACGGATGGATGTGAAGACCTGGGAGACACTGAACTGATGTTTTATCGTTTTAGCACACTATTTAAAATACTTGAAAATTTTATGCACTTTTGTACGTAACACCAGAACTTTTTTATCCATTTTATGTTGTAAATAACTTTTAAATAGTCAAATTTTACAATGCATTGTGACTGAGTGATTATTGTCCGCAGCCATTTTTGCTGCCATATTGGAAAAAGACAAAATTTTCTCCGAAATCTTATTGAAGGCAATCATATTTCATCCAAAGACTTACTAATTATAGTAACTAATGACAGAGCGAAAACTTTTGAAATTTTTAAGCAAACCATTTGAAATTCCAAGTACGGATAGACAACTTACTCCAGTTGTTTTCTCAGACAGTAAGGGGTTGTATCTACAAAGGTCCTGTACAACAAACTTTGAACAACAAATTAAATGGTGGTGTGAAAAATCATGAAATTCAACCAAAAGTCTAAACTGGCTTAAAGAGAACCTTGACTTGAAAATTGAGCAATTGCATAAAATTCACACATATATGTGGATAGGCACATGTGATCTGACTACTTACAATAAAGGGAATATATCACTCAGTTCAGATACTGATGATTCAGTAAATATATTACTTAGCAATCTGCAGAAAATAGCTGAGCTATTTCAATCAAAACTATCCTGACTCTAAACTTATGTTTTTGGAGATTCCTATCTATTCAATCTATGGGTGGAACAAATTTCAACATCACCAAGATCCAAAGAAATTTATTGCACAAGATGAAAAACTAATTGGACAAATACAGAGAGCTAACCAATAAATTAAAGACTTAAACTCCAACCTTCATAGAACTGCTCCTAGCCTGAATCAAGATATAAGACACTCAACAAACCAATGCTCATATACCGTCATAAAAGAAAAAAGGATCTTTATAATGGAGTCTTTATAAAGACGGTTTGGCTCCGCAAAGTTGCTATACAAATTAAATCGGATTGCTGGTAAAATACTTGTAGATTTTCACAATTTTTGGTTATGGGCAATGGTGGGCTTTTCCACAACGACCCTGCCAATATATCTTAATAGGATCTATTAACAGTAAGTGAGGGACGATCGTGGGATTTGCCACAACATCCCTGCCAAGCATAGCAATTATGTCTCGAGCAATTACTAGACGTTTCCCTTAATCAGCTTCAAAAAGTAGTTTGCAATCGTTTTCATGTAACACCCAAAGTTGACCATATGTACTTAACAGACAAAAGGCACTAGACAAAAAGCTAGAAAATTGTCAAAAACAACATATTGCATATAAAATGAAGGCTGGTAAAAACTTTGTTATAAAGTATAGTACTGCTGCCTATGAGATGGCAAAAACCTCACTTTTGAATATTTTAAATTCTGAGGTATGCATATACAGTTCAACAGGGCACTGACCTATCTGATTCTTTAATAGATATATGTTACAAAATATTTAACCGTAAGAGTAATGGACATCCTGGAAATCAGTTAAAATTTACTATTAACTTTTACAATTCTACAAACACCATGAATGTGAATGGGAATAGGGTTGACATCTTTGTAAATGAAACCTTTGATGAAATATGTAAAATATTGAGATCAAAATTCAAGTCTTTGGATATAGTAAACCAGATTCTCTCCTCACAATTACATACTACCAAAAACTCAACAGATTCTATCAATACAAACAGCTCAATCGATACTTAACACAGGAAATAAAATTGACTCTGCCAGTCCTAACAACTTAGCCTCTACACCCATTTTGAGCCAAATAGAGTATAAATCTCAACCGATCTCATGTTCTACTCACTCGGATCAAATTGACTCAAATCATTTTGCATGTATTTGTCCAAAATGTGAAAAAGAATCCACAGTAGAATGCATTGCCTGTGACTCATGTGATCAGTGGTTTCATTTTCAATGCGTCAACCTATCTCCATCATCCATAGACAGTACATTTAAAGATATTGGCTTCCATTGTGCACAATGCAATGATGACTTACTATTTCATGCTCATATGGACTCAAACACCACTGTGCAGGATACAGATAATAAGTCAATTAGTATTGAAACACCTCCCGTGCAAACTGACAATGATACCTCAAGTGCTGGTGAGGAAATATGTGTACATCCTGAAGCCGGTCAAGTGCACACTAGTACAGAAACGTTGAACAATACCCCTTCTTTATCAAAAACCCCTAGAGCAGATCAAACACAAACTGTATTCAGACCAAATAAACAGCAATTTACCAACAGTGCCAAAATGGTTGGATACTATGCAAACATGTCTGCCGAATATGCAATCAAAAACTTGTGTACATGAGATTGACAATCATTCCCAAGACTTTGAAGCCAGGTGCAGAAACAGACAGGGCAGTAATATGTCCAATCACTCCAATTGTCACAATCATAGTCATTCACATAGTCCAAATTATCAGAACTGTTGTCCTAAGGACGAATTAATGGAGCTTCGTATTAGAACTCTTGAAAATCACATTTGCTTGAGCACAGCATTAAATTTTCATGTGACTTTGCAATCTCGACTGCTGACGCCATATATAAATCATGCATTACCTCTGCTGCCTACACCTTACCCAGTTATACATCCAAACATGGCATGCATAAATTCAACAATTGTCAACCCCACACATTATGGAGATCTTAACTATGGCACACAATCCATTCCAAGGACAGCATAACATATTGAACTATGCTATCCATCCACAACATCTAGCGGGACAAAATTCTCAAAACTTTTGACAATTCCAACAACAACAAACTGTGCATGATCCACAGCTCAATCACCATAATAATAGACAACATCCAACTCAGCAATGTGAACAAATTTCAATGGGCAGGATATCACAACCAACTGCCCAATTTGAACAGTCACATAGTCCATTAGGTCAACAAACACCAGAGAAACAAGGACTATTGCAGATCAACAAATGTGTACACAAGAACTACTAAAAATATCACTACCCATAATTCAACTATCAGACAAATCAATTTTACCACCCCCACCTACATAGTAGTTGTCAATCAAACCTTAAATCAGAGCAAGAAAATTTAAAAGTACCATCACAGAAGAATCCTACTAAATCAGACAAGTTCTCAAATGTAGTGAATGATGAAGCTACTGACAATGGCACAAACAATCTCCCTTTTCGGCTAAACAGTCTCAAACATCAATCTCCGGAAAAGTTGTCTCAAAATTCAGAAATGATAGCAACAGGGAAAAGGCATTGACATAGTAACATGCCATATCAAAGGGGCAAAATCAATTACATCATTTCTGGCATCACTAGCATGTGACAATAGAATTATCTGCATACAGGAACACTTTCTATGGGAATTTCAGAAAGACTTTCTTTCAAAACTGTTTCCAAATCATGAAAATTTTACACGTTGTCATGATACAAATGAACCTTTGGACGGATCGAAGTTATCAATCGGGGATTTCTATTATATGGCCATCAACATGGAACAACAATGTCAAAAAGTTATATGTTGGCAATGAATGTATAGTAGCAATTACTATTTCTTCAAATCACAACCTGTGTATAATTAATGCTTACCTACCAACTCAAGACAAAAATTCTGCTTATGAATACTCTGACTGCCTCGACATCATCTATGTTATAATTGTCCAAAAATATCAGGACACACATGAAATTATACTGTGTGGGGATCTTAATGGTACTCTTCAAAACTGCATTTTCAAATAAGCATGACAAATTATTACGAGAATTTGCACAGGAACTTGGCTTATCAACTATATATTGGTGAAATTGATAATAAAATGACTTTCTTCCATCACTCTGGATCTTCTTCTTCTCAAATCGATTACATTTTAGTTAGGAACCAAAACATTTTTGACAGACAAAATGCCATTAACATTTCTAGTCATGTGCCAGTTCAAATAACATCAAAAGTACATTTGCCATGCAAGAACTCAAAAACAGCTCATGCAAAGCAAAGCAGTTTTAAACTGAGATGTAGACAAATATAACATGGTCCTCTTAGAAGGGCTTCATAGCTGCAACATAAATTTACTAAACATCTCCAAGCAAGCAGAAACCATCACCACTGAACTTAAGAAAGCTGCAAAATCTGCAGTTCCATCCAAACCAATCAAATTAAAAGGTCCTAAACGGAAAGCATCTCCAACTGTCAAAAAACATCTGAAAAAGTGTAAAATGCTATACTCAAAATGGAAAACTGTTAGCAAACCAGTTAATCATCAAACTTACAATGATCTTATTAAAACTAAAAAGTTATAACAAAGCTCCCAAAAGATGGAAAAAAGCTTTTGACAGGAAAAATCTCTATCAACAAATAATGCCACATCCAACAACTTAACTTTTCTACAGATTAATCAATAGAAATCGTACAACCTGAAAGAATACAACTATGTGTCTCAACATTGATGGCAAGCTAGATTTCTCTCCTGAAAATCAGAGAAAAGCTTTTTGTAACTATTATGAAGACCTGAGCATGCCCAAAGAAGAACCTGACAATTCATATATGGACCTTTGCAAAATTAGACAAGATCTGATTGATCAATATTATAAAGATAACCTATCAAATACGGTGGAACCATACACAAATTTAGAAGTAGACACAGCTATAGATCAACTTAATACAGGGAAATCTGCAGATGAATTTGGAATTATGGCTGAACACCTAAAATTTGCAAAACTCATTACTCCGATCCTTACAAATCTATATAACAACATTAGGAAAACCTCATTAGTCCCTGATATGTTTAAAACTGGAATTTTAACACCTGTAATCAAAACTGGGAAAAACCCTATGGATGTGAAAAGTTACCGTGGCATTACTGTTACATCTGTTTCTGGCAAAGTGCAGGAACTACATTGTATGCATACTGAAAAAACTGAAATTACAACCAGATTCAGAACTTTATTTTGGGTTTACTGAGAAACTATGTTCACTCATGACAGAAAATAAATGTGAAAATTTGCAGAAAAAGGCACCCTTATTTATTGCAACGGTAGATGTTCAGTCTGCTTTTGATGTTGTTAAACACTTAATGCTCTTTGACAAACTGATTGGCAAAAACTTACCTCCAGATTTTTGGCTACTAATAAACAATAAAAGAACTGTATACTGGTCTTGAATCATAAGTAAATTGGTGTGGAGGTCTCAGTAATAGCTTTCAAATTGGACAAGGTGTACGACAGGGGGGAATCCTATCCACCCATCTATACAAGCTTTATGTTAAAAATCTAATTTTGGAGCTAGAAACGAATTTCATAGGATCACATCTAGAAAACATATTCACTGGATCCCCCCACGTGTGCAGATGATGTTGCCTTATTAAGTAAAAACCTAGAGGAGGTTCAAATAATGTTTGATGTTATTTCCGTTATTTCCAGATATGCCGATCAACACCAATACAATATTCATCCATCAAAAACAAAAGCTGTCGAAAATAGAAGATACAACAACCAGAGTTACAATTGGAACTTAAATAACAACACTATTCAACTGTCAGAATCCACAACCCATTTAGGTCTTAAAAGAACAAACAAAAGGAAATGTGAAATTAACATTGATGAAAGAATAAAATTGACAAGAATAACAAAATATTCATTAATGAGTTCTGGTTTGCATGAAACAAACGAGATTGATCCAATCACTGGATACAACATTTATCGTACATATGTCCTACCACAACTCCTTTATGGCTTAGAAACTCTACCAATTAACTTAAAACATATTGAGACTCTGGAAAAATTCCACAGAGATACCCTACGTCATATTCAATCATTACCATAACGCACTGCCAAGAATGCCATATATCTGTTATTGGGTGTTTTACCAATAGAAAGAGAGATCCACAAGAGGCAACTGTTACTGCTGTATCTATTCCTCTCTGCCAGTAATAGTAAAATACATGCACTAATAGAAAGACAGCCTTCAGTAAATTTTGACAACAAGGATAGTTACTTTTTTTGTGTAATGAAAACACTACAACAATACCATCTACCTAGCATATCAGATCTACAAAACCAACTGCCATCAAAATTATCATGGAAGAAAATGGTAAATTAAAAAATCTCAGCATACATGTATTGGACCAATATTCTAAAACTTGAAGCAGAAACAAAATCACTTCTTGAATATTTGGCATTCACTCATCTTACAATCCCAACAGCACATAATACCTACAGAAATTTACAACCCACGGTTCTAGATGTACGTGAATGTAGTTTCGAAACTTGGAAGATGACTAGAACTTATATATTACTAGCGGACAGGCATAAATTCAGTAGATATGTGATTGAGGCAACCTGCCCCCTTAGTGTCCAGGAACCAGAAGATCTCCCACATATATGCTAACAACATGCGCAGTACTAAGTGATGTCCGGAAGGATGCATTTACTCCAATTAAATAAAGAATTGTGAAGAAAATAGGGGCAAATAAATGGAATAGTATATTTACTGATAGGAACAAATTAACACTCCTAAAAGTGGATTGTATGAATTATCTGGAACTGTTTTCTGAAATACTGACAAATTCAGATGTTTGTGAAATAGAGGAAATGACATTTAACTTGTGTTATAGACTATACAAAGCAAGATTGAAACAGATGGTTAAATGAGGGCTGCCAACACTCATCACTCAATGCATATTAGTTTTAATAGTTCTCTCTATTGAGAATATTTTAGATTTTATCCCTATACTGTACATAGTGTGTAAAT
>JAULBM010342365.1:1952-12526 GCA_032357055.1 Geukensia granosissima
GGTTCTTTTAGGTTTTACTGTGTATTGTGTACCCCAACATGTTATTTTTACCTATTTTCGTTTCAAAGGTAATATAAAGTTTACAGACATTAAATGACATGTAAACATACGTTAAATATTTTTAACAATACAAATAAGGTACTTTTGGAAAGATAAATGCATGAGCGTTTCAAAACACACAGTCAACATAGACGCTTGCCTTATAAACTTAAGAAATATTAAATTTTATTTTTAAACAAGACTACAATCAGTAAGGCATAGCACAACATGCCCTGTTTACTTTACATACGATCACTAAATGATACGGTAGAGAGATACCCATGCCACGTAACATGATTTTTTCAGCAATTAAATAGCTTTATTTCTTCACAATAAATCAAAAGTACCCTATGGGCTGAAACACTAATACTTAAAAAGAGTGTTTCAAAAAAGGAAACACCACTGATCTCTATCTGTAAAAATTGAATTTGGAATGGAAAGAAAAATATTTCCTGAATGAAAGCACCGGTCTATTCAAACATTAGACACAGTTACACCATCATCATTCTAGAGCAGTCGTTTGCTGGGACTAAAATTTGCGAATCATTACTGCAAATATCCAGTAATAAATCGGGACTACCTTACCAATACGTGCAATATATTTATATATTACAATTATGTTGTGAACAAAAAGAAAAATAAATATAATGTTTCTGTTCTTTACTATAATCTTAATTCAAAGAATCTATTTTCCGTTTGATGATGCATGTTTTATACCGGACTGGAAAACCGTTCTCGAGATACATTGTAAATATACAAGTTTTAAAAAAATCACACAATCCGATGTAAAATACGCAATGCATTGAGCAGGAAACATTTTTTAAAAGGAATTCGAAGATACCAAAGGGGCAGACCGAAATCCATAAGTCGGAAGACAGACAAGACCATAGTTCGTAGCGTAATATTTGGATTTTTGAACATGAGTAGGGCTCAAATAAATTGAAGTTGGACAATATTTCAGCATAGTTTTCTTGGGATTACATGATTAATTTTATTTAGTAACATTCATATATATATTTAGGTTTATAGTTCAAACAAACTAAACAATCCACTACAGTTCTAAAATGGATATTAATTTAAAAATAGGAGATGTGGAATGATTGTCCATTAGACAGCCAGCCAACAAATGACATTAGAATTTAAACTTCTACATGTCCCAATACGGCCGTCAGCAATGATCCATAGTCCATACCATAACGGATGCTGTAAAAGGCCCCGGAAATACAAAATGTGAACACGACAATTGACCTAATCTAATGCACAAATGGTGAACATATAAAAAAAACTAATTTTACAACGACAACCAGTGGACAACAGGTTCCTGGCTTTGGACAGGCACATTAGTATATGGTGGGGTTAAAGCTCTTAAATCCTGTATTTATACATTTTTGTATTAAAATAAATATATAAAAACAACATATAGGGGCATCATTAAAAAATTATGCTTGTATGGTAACATTTAAAATATAAAATTGTAAAAATACGATTTAAAAATGTTGGTGAGACTGATTCTTTGGAGATACCCGGTACACCTTTCTAGCTTATCCCTTTAAACTAAAGTATTGGCTTTTCTTTATCAGGTGTGAAAGGAAAGAAGCTGATGGCTGTTGCATCGCCAACAGAAAATACCTGCAGGGACACCAAAAGCATTGTGTAAGTAAATCAGTTACACAAAATGAATTAATTTGTGTCGTGCATTTAGGATTGATCAACTCTTAATTCGTTTGCATGACATTGTTGATTGAATATAACAATTGTCCGTGTAATATACTGTGCTGTCAAGCTGTTCAAAATTGAAACTTGGGGTTTTTTATTGAATTAATTTATTGTGTAAAGTTTATTTTAATAACGCGAACTACAAAACAACCGGCAGATGTTTCAGATAATGAACTAAACTGTCTATAGTTACCTCACCTGGCTAAAAGGCCATTTTAGCGTTTGCCATCACTTGGCGTCCGTCGTCCGTCTGTCATCCGTCAACATTTCATATTTTAATCTTCCACTCTGAAACGACTGCCTCAAATTTGACCAATCTGGTTGAATGGTCCTTAGGTGATCCTCTTTCAAAATTATGTCCGACAACCCCGACCTTAATACAAAATGGTTACCAGGCTAAAAAATAGAAAAAAGGCAGATTAAATTGAAAAAATTTCATATCTGAAAGTATTGAGCCAATCTTAACCAACCTTAGCTGAAATGCTGCTTGGGTGGTCCTTTACTTAAATTATGTCCCTATGGGAATTTCACGTTTTCATCTTCTTCTCTGAAACCACTGTAGATTTTAACCTTACTTTGCAGAAATGTTAAGCAGGTGGTCCTTTACCAGATTTGTGTTTTTCGTACCGATTAAAAATTCAAAATGGCTGCCATGTCGAAACTTAGTTTAACTTTGAACCCTATGGGAATTTCACATTTACATCTTCTTCTCTAAAAACCATTAAACAGATTTCAACCAAAGTAAGCAGGAATGTCAAGCAGATGGTCCTTTACCAAATTTATGTTTTCGTGCTATCATATTACGGTGCATACATGTATGTAGTTTCTTAGAAAACAACAAATGAAACTTAACATGTCAAGAATGATCCCTATATATTTCTCACAATGAGTTTTGGTTGGTTCATGTTAATCCGTTTGTCCTTTGCAATCATATGAAATTTCAAATATGCAGACAGTGTAACAAAAAAATCCAAGTTTACCAGGTGAGGGATTACAGGCTTCGTGGAACCTCTGGATATATTGGCGTTGCACAACCCCATGTTTTTCCTCTTCGCATGATATTTAAACACTAAATCAACTTCGACGAGTTTTCATTGACGCCGTACTTAAGGAAAACCTGGTGTCCAGATCGGTTGAATTTGGCTTTTGAATTAGCAGACATCAACTGCGAGTACTCTTTTGAGGTAGATACTTTTGTTATAATTCATTAGTCAATTGTATTTGTTGTTAGTTTTCAGTATCGATCATAAGTGCCTAATCCATTTCAAACGATTTTTATCGCATTATTTCATTGCTGTTTTATCACAACCACTGTCCCATGTTAGGGGAAGAGATGAACGCTCACTAACTGGTTTAACCCCGCCATATACTTAATGAACCTTTATCAAGCCAGGAACATGGAGTCCAGTGGTTATCATTGTTTAAATAGTCATTTGTTGTGATTCATTCACAATTTTTTCAAAGGATTTTGTCGATTGTAGTGTTCTATAAATAGTTTCACATTTTATATTTTGGGAGCCTATACAGCTTCCGTTATGATATGGACTCCGGTTCGTTGTTGAACAACCAAACTGAACTTAGTGTAACATAAGACCCGTTACTTTGATGGATTGGACAAAAGATTGTCATACTTGTATCAAGACATAATGCATGCAAAGCAAGCAGGCCACCAGAGTGGAACTAGTTTAGCAAAGGTCAATAAATGGATTTTTTTTGTGTCAGGAACTTCTTTCAAAATTCATAGAATCAAATTTCAATGTTATCTCTAATATGGTAACTCTTATCCAGACGATTTTCCTGGGAACCATTTCTTTCCTTTTCTAGAAATTTTGCATATTTTGTAGTAACTATATTTTTCTAGTGGCGAAACAATATTTTCTTAAATGGCACAGACATATATATTCCTTAAAAAGAAAAGTTTAATTCCTCAATTGTTTTATGTTGAAAGTCTGAGTTTTAGCCACGCTCAAGCATGTTCCCTTGGGATTGTCCAACATTTTGTTAGAAAAAAATCTCAAACAGATTTTGATAGTCATTTTTATATAATATTGGTATCTTTAAAGAGTGTTGCGTTTTAAAATTATAATATTGAGAAAAACTATGTTTTAGCAACATGTTAACAAACACATGATGTTAAAAACACATCAGACTGTGATAGTACAAATAGTATAAATACATACTGTTATGTCGTCTATGCTTTTGGTGTTTTTATTACGTTATGCAATGGAATGAACTGACTGTGGTCAAATCTCGAAAAAGCAAGAAAGAGCATTATACCCGAGAAAAAACTTGCGCCAATGTTGTTTTTTTACGATCAGGGCGAAATCAAGAAATTTTATTTTTTAAAAATACTGCATAGATCGTTCCTGTCAATTATTGATCTATTTTGCCAAGCAGTTTCAGAAAAAAAGATTATTGAAGAAACCAGAATCATCAATGGCGGTTATGTTTTTAATCCGAGACGAAATTACAAAATTTGTAAAGGATCTTCCTTAGATGCCTCCTGTTAAGTTTAGTTCCATTTAGCTTTTTGGTTTCAGAAAAGACTTTTTAATACAGCCAATCAGAAACAGGAATTGTCTTTCACATAATCCGATCAAGACGAAAACGGTGAAGTTTTAAACTGCACCGTCTGTAGATCCTTCCTGACAATTTGGATTCCAGCTGACCTAGCGGTTTCAGAGAGAAAGATGAAAATGTAAAAGTACACGCGGACTCCTCACAAATTCAATTACACCAAAATCAGAACAAAAGCTCACATAGCCTTTGGCCGGGTTGCTTATAATATATTTGAATGTTAAAAAAGAAACAGATAACTTAGAAAGTGAATAAAAGTGGATATTATTTCTTGTATTATATTTGTTAGAGAACTTCCTTTTCACCCTCTTTTATATAGAAAATCCTGATTCTGTCTGACAAACATTTGACAAACAAAAAATTGGTGGGATAAAATTAACCGTGTGTCGGCTAAATAATACGATACACCTGAATGCTACATAAAAACGTTTTGATTTGTAAGACGATATCGCCTGTACAAAATTATCTGATTTGATTTTGACAAACACACTTCCTTCTACTAATGGATTTAATAGATAAAAGAATATCATATTTTTTAAAAACCATATATATCTAATTTCCCTATAAGCAGGGGAGATGAATAGTCCTGATAAAAGCTATGTCGCAATATATATTATAAATATTGGGACACATTTAAATATACTGCCTTCCTGCCATATCGCGGCTGTTTCACGTGCTATTTCAACCAAAATTGAGCGCGATTTTGAAAAGTTTATTGCCTCGATACCATAGATAACTATCGTAAGTAATTACGAAGTACAAAGTAAAATATATACTTTGTTTTGTAATTTAGTCACGATATGAATTTTACATGAGACACTGTGGCCGAAATGAGATATAGTGATTTATAAAGAGCGGTTTTATTTATTTGGGTTATTTTGATTAATTTGAAGAGCGGTTCAAAAGTAAACATCCATACATCTATACGTAATTTTACAGATATAACTGTACAGACAATATCATTGTAAATGGCAAACTAACAAGTGGCTATCATCATGGTCGGGGCAATATTAAACCAACAAGTAAGAAAACCTTTTGTTGTCTAATTCAAGATAAGCAGTGATAAAAAGGTAACTTACAACGTTGTTATTTTATACAAGACAGTTAAAGATCGAAGAGATAGATGTAATAAGAGCTATACTAATTCATTCGTGTATTACACGGTAAACGTTTTACACGTAAGAAAATTTATAAAAAACTAGCTTCATATCGTATTTGGGTTAATTCCCCATTTATAACAAAATATAATCTTTTCTATATCGAGGAACAAAAAGGTTATTTCTGAAACTTGTTGAAGAAGTGTTGAAGTTACCTCAATAAACAAGTGAAAGTGGATACTAATTGAACCCCTCAAGAACAATACATGAATTCCTAAAAAATACAGAATATTACGTTATTCACATTATTAAATGCTGCAAAACGAATAATTGCTAGTTCTTAATGAAAAGCGAGAGTTTAATGAATTGTCGATGAAAATAAGACAAACATAAGAACAAGACATAGATAACACATTACAGAAAAACACAATACAAAAAATAAAGACACTAATAAGGAGGATTTTAAAAAATTCGAAAATACCAAGTAAACAAACAGAAATCATTAAATTAGAAGACAGACAAAACTGTGGCCAACAAAAAAACCAAAAGACAAACATAGTACGCGCAACACAACACTTAAAACTAAAACAGAGTAACACGAACCCTACAAAAACTAGGGTAAATTCAGGTTCTCTGGAAAGGTTAACAGCACCTTCCCTTTTTGCTAAAGAATATAATCTTTTCCATTCATTTTCTTTAATTAATTATAAGATTCAAATACACGTCATGCGAACAAAACTCAGTTATCATCGTTGAACTTTACAATGTATTCCTGTATTGTTTGATGAAACGAAATAAAAATGTCAAGAACACTTTTTTCATCTAAGAACCGCAAGGGTCTAAGTTTGGCAAGTGTAGCCATGGTGGACCAGATGATGAAAGCAGAAAAATAGTAGCTAGATGTGGTATAAACAAAGATACAACAGAAGAAAGGTTATCGCCTCATTATCATCTACATTGGGATGCATATGTTGCTGCTCTGGAAGCTACAAAGCTTTTTCTGATAGATGAAGGTATCAACACGAGAACAAATTTAAAAAATCATTAGAAATAATGAAATAAACGAAATAAATAAGTTGTCAATTCAAATAAAGAAACTCTAGATCTCTTATGAATCATTACTGTTTTTAAATATTTTTTAACGTAAAATCCATTTTCATGTTCTAGGTTTGTCAAAATTTTATAATAAGAATTTACTCTCATATGCGTGAAACGTTGTTGCCAACGAAAACTTTGAGGAAAATTGATGCGTAAATGTTAGTGTAACATGTAATGAAGAAATTTTAAATATACAGTGTTTTCATAACTTGATTGGCCAATTAAAGAATTTTTTTCTTGTTATTAGGTACTGGAATTTTGAATGATCTTGGGAAAGATGTATTTGATAATTTGTTCCACATTAAGACCAGAATCAAAAAAGATATATCACTAGCATTCGTAGTAGATTACAGCAGTTCTATGTCGGACGATATTGCAGCCGTCAGAGAATATATCAAGCAGTTGGTTACAAGTACGATCGGCTCTGAAAATGAGCCTGCGGAATATATTCTCTCATTATTTAATGATCCTGGTAATTATTCTACTATACTTATTGTTTAATTGAATAAATAGTTATTTCCGTCTAACAACACATACTTCTTGCTTATGTTGGACAAGGTGATAGATTAAAACTCGCTTTATAAAACAATGACATATAGAGCTGAAGATTTATGAAATAACAAAATGTAGCTAACAGGGAAATGCCCACTGGAAGTCACGCCCTTTCTGGATATAATCTCCAAAGCATGTCCAACAGGACCTTGTTGATGCTACACGCTAAAGAAAGTAGGTTAAATACTGTATAAATTATTCAAGTTTCATCCGCCTCAATTTCAAACTTACGACCTCCTTCATTGTTATTTTTCCGCTTTAAACGCTCTGTTGTCTAATATTAATTCCTTTCACCGGTAATTTGCAGCAGTATAATAGATCCGACATCATTGAATAATTATTTACTTTATATTTTTATAAAACCTTTGAATTTCATTCAAATCTTGAATACAATTTGCTGTTCTATTGCTCAGGTATACTTTTTCCAAACAGTTATGTTACATATAACGTTAGCAATTCAAAGACAAAATACTGTGATCCAAAAAGATAATAACTGCTGTACCAGTAAGGTATGGTTGGGTCAACTAGATGTATCAACCTGACTTCCAGTATTACGAGCCGAGATGATTTCACCAATAAATAAAAGATATTGTAAGCCCAAAATGACCTTAATTATTTAATCTCATACAATGGGCTTTCTAAAAGTTTGCAAAACAGATTACAACTTTAGAACATTGAAACCTACTATGTGTCCCCACAAAACCTGTAAGTTCGTTTTATAGTAATATCAAAATTTATTAACTGTAACGTAATCGTATTCGTGACAGATTTGTTTCTTCAATAAATACTCATACTTAATTTTATTTTAATTTTCTAAACCACCACGTTTGTATTATGGTGAGCGTGTTTGCATCGATCCACCGACTGGGTCAAACAAGACATTAAAATTGGTATTGCATGTCCAGTTTGCTTTCAGTTGCTTCCGTGAGCTAACACGAAACAAATTCGGCTCAGCTTGTCGGTCTTTCACAAAGCAGGATTCATTCCTCATCATCATTGCATAAAATGATCTCGCCCTGAGTATGCATGAAATATTTAAAATGCCACTGGATGGTAAGCAACATTCAAACAATCATCTTTTCTTTTGGAGCGATGTGTTAGTTTCCATTGACTAAAATCACGCGTTGGATGTAATACTTGATATCTAAAAATATAACAATGACGTCGTGACATCACACAAACATGACAAAGTCATGTTTAAATGTATTCTGAAACAATGACTACAATTTAGTATTTTATAAAACAAAATTCATTTTTAGAATCTCTGTCTCTACAATTATAGGTTTTTAGATACATAATACCAATATAGGAAAAGAAGATATGACATAACACGTTTATGTATATAACGTTGCCTATCTTCTCGTTTCGTTTACAGAATGAGATCTGGAACACATATTTATTTCCATCCTTTACTACATTTTTAGTAATAAGTGGTTTTTGCTATAAGGAGAGGGGTAGATTAAAGGTAATGAACGACACTCTAGATATGGCTTGTAAGTGCTAACAATTTTCATAATCATATTGTAACCATCTTGGTTACAAATTTTTTACTTTGTGTCTGAATGCATAATCGGTTTGATGAAGCTGAACATTATAATGGAAGTGTGATTTTCTTGAATAAGGCCTTCTTCCTTAAAAGACCGGCGGGATGTTTCAAAAAGATTTCATAAAACACGTTGAATATTAAAGTCAAGATTGATAAGGTCAACAGCCGAACATATTATGCATTTATCATATGAAACAGATGATGCCTTCGCCTTGACTTTTAGCCGTCATTGCTTTAATAATTTTAAATCATTGTTTATTTCAGTGACGCTTAATGAAGTATTTACATTTCGAAATGGTTACGATATCATAAATAAAGTGGAATCTGTAAAAGTCGATGGTGGAGGAGACTGTCCCGAATACGCAGCTGCTGGTATAATAAAAGGTTCATAACATTATATTTTTTCTGAATGTTTACATTTTTATGTACAGTCAAACCTGCTGATGTAGTCACCTTTATCAAGCAATAACTGGTTTTAACAGCAACATTTTCATTTCCTCTTTCATATAATAATATAATAATTCATATAATAATTCAATAAAAAACCTTGAATAAGCATTCACCTGTCTCTAATGGCCAATTTCTCTCTTCCCTTTGATGACCGCTAAATTCAAGTTTGAATGTGTGTTTCTGTTTGGTTGAGGTCATCACTTAAAAACTTTTGGCTCATAATGACTGACATGGTGTGATCGTTTCCTTCCTAGACAGTGACCAACACGAAAGATTGGGCACTCACACATCTTAAATCTATCCGTGTTGTTCATTTAAGTTTTTTCTATTCTATTTTTATATGATGTCCCATTTTTTTACTGTTTCTGAATTGTTTCTGTATTTTAAGCATTACCCATTGATTTTGTATGACATCTTTTATCACAAAGAAGAGAATCTCTTTTGCCAAATTCCAGGTAGGCTTTTGTCATCACTTGCAACCGTCGTTCCTTAATTTTCGTATTTTTCGATTCTTCTCTGAAACCGCTAGACCAATTGCAACCACACTTGAAAGGAAGCATCTATGGAAGTTCTTGTACTAATTTTACCTGTTTCGTCCCGATCGGAAAAAAAAAACATGGATGTCACATGCTTCTGATGGGATAAATTGCAAAAGTCATTTTCTTTGTAACTGTTATGATAAATGGAACCAAACTTTACAGAAAGCATGCAAGGAAGTTCTGATAAGCTGAAAAGACTTCTCCTTTGAAACTAAAGAATCAAATGGTATCAAACTATACAGGTAACTATACAGGAAGCATCTATGGGATGGCCTTTGCAAACCTTCGGAATAAAATTTCGATTTAGCTACAAACTTGGCTGCCACGGATAATTCCTTTTACATATTCAATCCAGAAAGCAGTCAATCACGAAAATCTGTGATCAATCGGAGGTTTGTTAGAATGGAAAGAAGCGAAAGAAAACGTAAGGGCTAGACAAATTGTGAAGGCGACACACGGCAATCTCGAGAACATGAACAAGATGGAACCTTTAGACTTAGTTTACATATAAAGCTTAAAACAAATATACAACTATTAACACTGCAGACTTCGAAAATATCAATAAAAGAAGAACGTTTTATAGGGGCATTTTCATTTGTCTAAACTTTCGTTTTTCGCGCCCCTTCCTTTCGCTGCCTGCAAACTCTCTGCATAGAGATGTGTACATTTGTAGCTGTCCATCAGCCAACACAAGAAAGTCTGCGATCCGATGTCTACCCCTGGGTACGGCAATATTTTTCCGGATCTGTTTTTCATTTTCATCCTGTTATTCTTGATAAAAGGTGTTCAAAAGTTGTATAACATTGGGTTTTCTGACTCAACCATATCCCAACAAAAAAATTTAAAAAATAGCATTTATTCTTTTAGGCATCGCAAACTTAACAGATTTGTCAAATATATAGGAGATATGGTTTAGTTTGTTTGAAAAACGATAAACTCTACAAGCATACGTCCTACTTA
>JAULBM010342376.1:0-12525 GCA_032357055.1 Geukensia granosissima
TATTGATTTATTGTTTGCTAACTTGTTTCCGTCCTGAATATGCATGAAATATTTGTCACTGGACGTTAAACAACAATTAATCAATCAATCAATTGTGGTCAATACAAACACAGGCATATATAAGACAATACAATATAATCTGCTAGATTTAGATTGATTTTTTTACGTGTTGAAACTTAATTTTTGAGATATTTTACAAGTTTATGGTGTGGATTAATGCAAAAAAAAAAAAAAGACGATAATAAGGACATATGAAATAAACAACAAATTTAATTTAAATTGTTTTTATTTTGTAATTGCAATACGATTTTGAAAATTTATTGACTTAATAAATTATTCAACCACTGATAAACTAAAATTTTACGTCTCGGTTTATTCTATAGTTTAAACAAAAACAAAACTAAACGATATACATATGCAACGAACAAATTTTAATTGGTTCTCGAGCCGTATGCAATCGCTCACTCGAGTATTATGCACATTTTGGTTAACCGTTTCAATCGTTCTAACTGTTTTATAAAAAATAAATCACAGCTGACCTGCGTTCAACTAATCGCAGCGTAGAGTCAAACATAGCAAGCTAGTGTTTTGTTAAAAAAAGCTTTGAATTGGCTAGCAATTTAACAGAGAATAGAAAGCTTTTATATAACTTGCGCAGCTTGCTATTCTATTTGCATGTCTGTTCTGGCTTAAAATTAAAAATTACTCACATCCCCAGTAATATTGTATCATTGTCGGCTAAGATTACAGAAGGCATGAACTGATTGCGTTATACAATTTGTAACAGTACTAGATTTCGGGATATATATTGAGTAAAGGAGTAAGTACGTTTAACCCCATTTTTAGCCCAAATGTTAGATTTTGAAACATAATGAGTTGTTATGAAAATGATTATAAATAATCTCCTTTTAATAATTCATTAGTAATTCGTATATACTTTTTGTCATATCGACAAAATGACAGGGTCTATTTCACTATTCAACAAGAATGTAACATTTTCGGCAAAAGTAATAAATTTTGGAGGTATTTTCTTGAAAATAGGTAAATGTCACAAAGCTATTTTTAACCAACCATTTGCACTTGATTGATGATTTGGTGCGATCTATATTATAATTGGCAAACTGTATCGAATGTTGTAATTTAATTATTTCTTAGTATTTTCCTATTCATAAAAATTTTAGGTGACATGATACGGTTGTAGAATCAGTAAAATAAACATTATGTTGGATTGTCTTTTTATAGACATTATGCATACAAAAATATAAAATGTCTGATATGAGCCTCATCCATGGACTAAAAAACACTTGCAAAGTTATTCCTGCCTTAATTGTTTAAGTTCAGTTTGCTCTATGAATTGTTTCATACATTTTTACCGTCATTTTCATTATGCTTATCATTCTGGTAATGTATGAAAACATAATTCTCATTGATTTTTAACAAATAAATGCTTTGCATGATACATTTGTGTTACAAACAAAACAAGATAAAAATGCATTTTATCTATGACATCTAGACATGAACGGAAAGTTTACAATAAAAGAATCATCTCTCCTGTCATAAAGTTTTGTTCTTAATCCCACTTAGTGTCGATTTGTAGTTGTAAGCCAAGGTATGAAGCAGACCTTTCTGTTTCTCTTGTTTCCTTGGTTTCAGTTTCAATTGAATAAATGCGGTCAACATAGTCACGAAATTATTCAGTTCAAGAGCATCCTCTATATAGCAGAACGTGATACCAAAAGGTTGATCCTACTTTTTCTCTTTTCTTTGCAGAAGGTTCTGTATGAAGTCAGCTTAGAAATAAATAGGGGGAAGGGGTCCACAGTCCACTCTGCACGGACGACAGTCTCTTGAAACGCAGTCCGCCAAGCATTACAAAATTGTTGTCTATAAAGAAATCTAGCTTTCTGCAAATGGTATTTTCAAAGTACTTTTTATTGGAATCAGAGTGGTAAATAACAAAAGAAGGTTTGTCCCTTCCCAGAACTAAATATTCGTACCTGCGTTTGCCATCTTTTTAACAACACAAACAAAGCTTTAAATTTGTCTTTGAGTTTGAAATGTGGAAAATGATATCTAAGGTTGAAAAATCAAATGTTATGACGTTACTGTAAAAGGCAATGGATCTTGATTTGAGGCATTCTAACAGATCTATGAGTCCACATTTGATTCACCCACCTTCTAGAATGGCTTTTTTCACAGTAACTCTGTGGCCCGTTTTTAACTGCTGATAAAATGATGTAAGTAGCTTGGAAACAGGTTTTGGGGAGCATTTGGCAGATCATGCATTGTAACATTGTTCTTAGGACAATTATGTAGCTTTGGAATTCAGTTAAGTGGAGAAAGTTCTCCCTGCTTAATTAAAATTTCAAAAGATAAAAAACCGTTTAAGGATTTCTTCTTTTGTAAGTGTCTTCGAGGTATATGTAGGTTTGCCAAATGAACAAATCAATTCCACTATCAAATTAAGCTATGTTAATCAAAAAAGGTGCAATTAAGTATACTTATGACATTAGTTAACATATGTCTACTTTTAAATACATACCATTGTGTCTTATTGTAAAGTCCATTCACAGTATAGAAAACCTTGAAAGATAAGATAATATTTGCCATTAATCTGGTACAGTATTGACATGAAACTCGTTCATAAGGTTATTGCATAATGTATTTAGATACCTGCATGCTAAGACCCTAAATATCTCTAACATACTTTTTGCAACCTTATTTATTGCAAACAATATATGTTGTTATTACGGGAAATTTTTCTAGTTCTAATGAGTGCATCCCTGAAAATGTGTTAAGAAAAATAATGGTCGCAACGCTACCGTTTGGGAAGTAGTAATAAATATATTTATACATTAAGGAAAAATACTAATATTTGAGATATATCAATAGTTTTATAAAATGGCTTTGTAAGAATTGACATTCTTTTCACTAATAAGGAAATATACATTAATATTGAATTTATTTATCTTATTAGAGCTGTCTTCCGATTTCCCATGCATTTTATTGAAATGCAATAAAACTTTGGTAAATATATATATATACAGAATACTTAATTTTTTAATACCTGGCATATAATTTTAAAACGTCATCAGTCTTTAAATATGGTTTTGTGAATGCTGACAATGTACCGATAAAACATGTATATATTTTATAGGAAAAATATGGATTATATGCTGGAAAGACACTATCCACATCGTGTATACATTTATAACAAATTTATGTCTGGATTTACTTTCATTGGACATAAATGGAAAGATCAGGCAATGCTGTTGCTTATATTTGAACGAAAGATGGGAGAAAATTATTCTCTTTTAATACGCATTTTTTTAATGTTGGTTATTTCACTGTGACGTTAATCGTACATTTTTTCAAAGTTCTAAATTAATTCCAACAGCTTGTGACTTAAAATTCTACTAGAGTGGTCAACAGGTATAACGTTACACTAACGTTATAATTTGTAAATTTAAATGTGTGAAATCTCGTCTATTGACCGGCGAACTAACTTAGCCCTGTTTTATTTTCCCCATCCCTAAACAGTTGCGCTTGTCTGTAAAAATATTTCATCATTCATAAACAGCTCTATTATTTCCCCCAAGTTTTATTCATGCCTTAAAAAGACATGGTTTTTGTATGGTTCAAAGTTCTAAAGTAGAAGTTGATAACAATGACAAATCAATTCCTCAATTTATTACTATTTTTATCCGTTTTTGGTTGTTGTATTAATAATGAACACCTAGATTATATTTGCCATTTACAACTTTAGAAATATGTCGTTTCATTGCTGTTTATTAATTTAAGGACCTATTTTCAAACTGATTTATTAGTTACTGTAGTTTTTCACTTTGTTTCGACATATTTATTATTTTCTCATTAAGAGACCATTACAGAAAACACTTACATGACGGATAAATAAGTACAAATAGTTCTTTTATTGGAAATCTGTTACTCCTGTTATGGCCGTATATCCTGTTTACTTCATAGTTCAGTTAGATATTAATTGATTGGTAATCTTAAGATTAAAATCAGCTAACGATTCGGTAATAATGAACGTTTCACTACATAAACAGAGTTCGTATCCATTTTTTGCGGACTTTTACTGATGTATAAAATGATCGTGAAATTTATGATGTTATATGATACACCTGTTCCCTTATGTCTACGTGAAATATGTCATATGAAAACGTACTAGACATTCGCTTACATAGCCTTTATAGGTCACAGCATTTAATTCGTTTGGTCGATTCTAAATTCCGTTATTTTTTAATAGGGGTACTCCACTTCATTATGAAGAAAAATATAAAAGCTTTTGATGCTGTTTGGAGCTCAGGTCTGTGACAAAAAGGGCTCCAAGATAGTGTTTCGTATAAAATTAATATTGTAGTTTAAATTATACGATGACATGATGACGGGAAGATCTTAGTGGATTGTCTCCTCATTTTTTAATAAAGTTACAATCAGCCTTTTTAAGGTTTTGGGCCGCTGATGAGAGGTTATCATTTGTAATGCGCATATAGCGTAGATATATATCACTGTTAAGACAACATTGATAAATATAGAAAAAGAAGATATGAAATGATTGTCAACGAGACAGCCACCCAAAACATGTTATTAATAAACATCTTATGGTTTCCACTGTAAGGCCTTCAATAATGGAAACATCCCCACACCCTACGGCAAGTTGTAAAAATTACCAACGATAAAAAGTGATGATATCACCATTTGACAATATATCGGGCAGATATATTGTCAAATGGTGATATCAACAAGGTAATACAACTCACATATCATATAAACAATGACATTAACTGAATTGCTTATTCCTGGCTTTGGACAAATATAAAAAGTATTTGGCGGGGTTACGCATGTTTGTGATCAAACTGTGATCAGACCTCCTCCTGATCTCGGACAAAACGACATAAAAATAAACTTCATAAGATTTAATTTTGAAGTCGATACATAAAGTAAGCAGACAATAACGAATAAAACAAGAGACAAAAAATGTAAAAACTTAAAAATTACTCGCAGTTTCTGACAGCTAGTTCAATTTCCAAACTCTGTTGATAATAAACCTGGTTCTTTTAAGCTTAAGCTAGGACATCAATTAAAACGTCCGGCTGATCAATGTGGGAAATATCAAGCTCTCCTGTGATTAGCATGAATTAAGACCATAAACTCCGTTAAATCCCATTTCACTTCTACAATTTTGATCGTGTCTTAAATGTGTAGTATTCGTTTATTGACAACATTTAAAGCTCTTCAGTACGCTTATCGTAAAATATTTGTATTATAGCAAATGATTTGCTAAATTCAAATGAGTGAAACAAATAAACACTTTATTGATTTTAATTAATTTATTAAATTTTGTCCATTTAAAAATGACGTTTTAGAGAGTTTTGAGATAATGTACGGCGTCTGCAACTCAATACAATAAATTATGAGGAATTATGCCGAATAAAATTATTACCAATTTTACAAACGAAATTTTTTTTTTGAACATGTTGATATTTTTTCATTCTTAAACTGTTTTTGTAGTTTGGTATTTCACACCAGACTGTTATTTTGTTCTTTAATAAATTAACCCCACAAAGTGAAAAATATATTTGACAACTCAGCCCCTGGTAAGATAATAAAAGCATCTTACTGAATGATAAAAACTACAGAAAAGTGTCAATTTCGCCAATTTTGAACTCGCAAGCCCAGAACTATACTCTTAATTCGTCAAAATCAATTTAACTCAGAGAAATTGCAATTGGTTGGGTTAAATTAAATGATTTTTAATGGAGACTTTGGCACCGTTTTCTGATATTAACTCAGCAAACATGTGTATTACACAGATACAAAACAGGGACATGAAGAAAGTACTTCATTTGTAGATAAAGCACAGTCACAGTTAAAAAGATAAAACATAAACGAAAATATAAATAGAAGGTTTGAATTAGCACATAACATAAAAAACGGTGGTTCTGCGCCATCGAACACCAAAAATTATCAAATATGTAATATGCATGATATCAGAAATGTATGATGTGGCAACAGTTCACGATTTGCATGAAAAATGCAAGGTGATACTTTCAGATCAAGTTTGATCCTGCAATTAGCTCCAATTTAAAAATCAGTAAAGGAATTCGAAGATACAAAAGGGGCAGACAGAAATCGTTAAGTCGGAACACAGACAAGACCATGGCCAACAAAATGAGGCGTAAGACAAACACAGAACACACAACACTACACTGAAACCAATCATGTATATCATTTGGTATGTAATCAATAACAACAGTGATTTTTTTACCTTGAGCTCTTTAAAAGTTCGGTCATGTCTTTGTTTGATTTTCGCACATTAAAGCAATGAACTTATTATTTGAATTGAACATGCTAATATTGACCGAAAAAATTCTACAAAATGAGTTTAAAACTACAAATGGTAGAAACCTTATTCGCAGTTATACAGTTGTATATTTATTTATCTTATAACGTTTTTTTCATAAGATAAAAAAACTGCAGAAACGTTTTTCCATAAGATAAAGAAACTGCAGATTATATTTTTTCCGTTTTGAAAGCGCAACGAATCGATACATGATAAATAGCCCGATCACAATAATAACATTTTGAGTTGATATTGTGATAAATTCAGTTTCACAAAATCTATCGCCTCATCCTTAGTCCCTAACGAATTGGCATCTGTTGCAAGAACAAACTTTGGTGAAATTTTTTTAATCTATTTTACTTTTTAAGGTTTCTTTTGTTTGTTGTTTTACACCACTGTTCCAGGCCAGTGGAGGGTTTTTCTCGCTTAGAAACATGTGTAACTCTGGAATATACTTATTTGTTTTTCTGAATATAGGAACCGGTAGTTTAGTGGATGTTGTTGCTTTTGTGTTTTACTGTTACTCGTTTTATATGGCAAGCTTAATTGGTCCATTTTTCATATAGTTAAATGGGATAAACATTTTATTTTTGGGTCATTTTTAAGCTTGTCTTACAGCTAGCTGCCTTACGGGTTGAATTGTCAATTGGTCAAGGCCTTAAAATTACCTGTATTGTGTACTGTTGTTGTGTTTGTTGGTTGTTTGTTTGTTTTTTTTTATTGCCACATTCATGCTGATAATTGTACTATTTCTATTTTTGTATTAAATTTGCGATTGGATTAAGCTTTATTTTAATGCAGATATAAAAAAATACAAATTACAAAAAAATTGACCCTCCACATATTAGTTTTTCACGCAGCGCGGAACCCTTTATCTGTCGAGAATCAATGCAGCATATACCAAACAAATGAATCTTAAGTTTTTATCACAACTTTTCTATTGCACCTTCCGTTTATTACACCTCCCAGTGCATTTTTTCTTTCTGGAATAAATCACAAGGGACGGGGGTGATATGAGTGAATTGAGGATTAGATAGTTTTTTTTTATCGCAGACCTTAACAACTCGTAACACCTCCATTCATGCTATTAATAAATTATAATGCATAGTTTTACTTCTTTGTCTTATTAAGCTTGTAAAGCCAATATGTTCCATGTAACACGATTCCGTTAACGATATCAACATTAAATGTGTCGCAAAAGGTCATGTGACAGATACATATGGGCTTCGTAAATTAAAAAAAAAACACGAAAATCTTACCTCCTTTATTAACATATTGTAGCAAACCAGATTTCTCCATATATTCTGTCTCTTTAATTTGAGATATATTTTTAAAATTGATAAAATTTTATCTTATTTATTCAGTTTTTCATTAAATTTTATTTAATGATTCTTTTTGTTGCATAGGATTGTTCTTTTGAGTGACTTGAATGCGTTTTTTGTAACAGTATAGCTTTCATCATACACTATTTTAATATGTTCTACATATTAAATTGTGAATAAAACGTTCTTTTTATTCTCACCTTCCTAATTAGATGAAAAAGAAGGAAACTCGATGAAGATTTGCTAAATGTTTACCTCAAGATAAGCACGTGTCTGAGATTTATTTCATACGTACTTAATGAATTTATTGTCTACTCCACAACTTGACCACAAGTCTCATTGTCTACTCCACAACTTGACCACAAGTCTCATAAATCAAACAAAGACCGGGACTGTAACAAGGAATTTTTTCGTAAATAACTTCATGACAAACGCAGAACGATGACGTACCCAGAGTTCCGTTTCATTTCTGAAACGGTCCTTAACAGAATATTGAATTCAGAAATTTCTTGTTTATATCATTTTGTGATTTATTTCTGTATGTGGTAATGCAATCTTGAAATCTGTTGATAACAGGTTGTACAATTGAAGGGAGCAAATACTTACAAATGAGCGAAAGAAGCCAATGAGGAATCAACATGCTGCCAAAGAATAATCAACCGATAGCTATCGAAAGTATCAGTTGGGCTGCTGAAAGAAACTTCATTTGCCAAGACGAGATGAGTTTCTAAAGCTTTTTGGCAAGTTGCTGTCAATGAACTACATGTAGAACTTGGTTTTCGACTGAAATTCAAGAAAGTTTATATAAGCGCTTCTGTACGTACGTTTACGTCTCAAGGTAATTATCGTAATTGTAAGAAGCTGTGAAGCGGGGGAAACTACACTGTCAATGCGAAATTAAAAATCAGAAAGATCATACAGAGCAAAGGGCACCATTCACAACGGTAAACGTAATATACCATATATTCTCCATATAATGCATTTGAATCAAGGGAGTACATATAATGTGTATGTTGTGCAAATAGGATTACTAAATCGAAATAAAGTCAAATTTTAATGTTTTTTTAAGTTTTTATGTTCTAATTTTGGCCTTTTTTGTCTGTCTTATATTTCTTCAAACTATTTTCTCCAATTTCAAAGAACACCAACGTATTTACTTATTATAATAAGTGATTGATTGATATGAAGTGTATGAAACAAAGGATTGAACAATCAGGAAAAAAGAGGTCAGTCAACATGCTTGGTGCAAGAAAGACGAATACATGACATTAAAAACCATATAGATAGATGCGAAGCTGTCCCTACTAGTGAACGACAGTCTGGGAATATAATAATTTCCTACCTCTTGAGGCTAATCGTCTTGAATATGCATGAAATATTAGACACTGAACATTTAACATCTAACAACCAATCAATCAAAAAGTAACCGACACCAAGTTGCTTTTGTCAAGTTTGGTAATGACCTTATGAAAGATTAATCAAATCTTATACAAAGAAAACAATGCACATTGTCATCTAGAAACAAACGTACCGTTACGTCAACAGAAATGTTTTTTTTTATCTCAAAATATGTAATCAAAAATGTTAAAAATTTAATGTGTATACTTAATAAAGGAATTTCCGGTAAAATGGAGTAGCAGTGACCTTTTCTCATTATACATATGATTTTGGTATGGAACTTTTAATGCCAAGGGTGGCCAGTGTATAGAAAAAGGCCGCTCTCTTTCTCCGAAAGTAAGTAAAACCCCTGCTAAATGAGTGTCCGATGGTTTGACTGGATATTCAAATACTAGAACAACCCGAGTATAACCGGGATTAAGAAAAAGGCTACAGTCTTTTCTCTCCAAATGGTATATTTCCTCTTAAATGGATGTCCGTTGGTTTGAAAAGATGTATAAATTCTAAACAGGTCTTGGACGGAAACGTTACCGCCTTTCACCGTGCCCTTGCAACAGCTAGAGACGACTGACCATTTGGTGGCCATTGGCTCACGCTTATTTCCTGCCTCTACAGAAACAGTCCAAATTTCGAATCATGTGGTTGGAAAATTACCGCCCAGCCCATCCCATTTATGATTTATATTTCACAACTTTCTCGTTTTTGATATGCAGGACATATTTGACGCTGGAAGTTAAGTAACAATAAATCAATGATTCAATATATATAATTACTGAATTATTGATTAATCACCAAAAAGGGATGCTAGTGCATATGTGTATAACATAAAATACAACCCAAGACTTATTGCTGAGATTTATGAACAGAACCTTATAAAATTTAAAAACAAACAAATAAGCCTTAAAACTCCTATCTTAATTAGCATAATTTTCCGGTTTCAAGACAATTGTGTTTTTCACCGATCGCAAGTGTCAAATAAGAAGCCTATGATATTTAAGTAAATTTTAATAATCTTGCTGAACGATTCGTTTTCGAATCAGTAGTTTTTACTTCTTTTTATATAAAAGTATAACAGTCCAGGACTTTTTTCAAGTTCCAAAATGATTTTTGTTAAGCCTAATGTTTGTATCAACTGTACACAATAATGAAACAGGATACCTGTTAAGTAGGACAAAAGTAATAAAAATGTTGATTAACACTTCGGGATGAATGAATAAAACGAAAAACCTGACAAGACAAAATGAAAAAGCCAAATCAATATTGTCTATTATTACCGCACCATAAAATGTTCCATCTTAATAAAAAAATTAAAAAAGGTTATTTCGTTGGCTTAAGAGTTTCCTTTATATGATTTAATCCAACAGTTTTTTACCGTAATTGGAGGTGAAGTCTACTTAATAGTGAAAGCAAAATAACGAATGTAATAACGTAATGAATGAAATAACTAGGTACTCGTGAATGTAATTTTGTCTGGACAAACTTTTAGCATATGAACATACATGTAATTCTATAAGACAATAGAAAAACGTCTGGGCAGAGTAGTATTTTGTTGATATGTTGAGTGGTAAGAAGTCTGCAGACATTTTCTCATAATTTCATACAGAAAATTGATATATTTCGCAATATGCACCATTATTATGGACTCCATAAAAATTACTGGATTTACATGCACTGAATTTTTACTCATTTGTGATGTTATGTTTAGATGGAAAAATCTCATTTTCAAATGACATGACTATTGCGATTCAATGCGCATTTGAGCTGTTATAATAAAGAAGTGTAAAAACTCGAAATCTCATACGACGTTACTTAACCGATGATCATGATGATGTAATATAAAATTTAACAAAAAACACAAAAAATACCAAAATAAAGTTTGCCAATATGAAAATGAAAATAATGTAAAGTTCAATGTCAAATGTCTAACCAAGAGAAATTTAAAAATCTAGAGGTTCCACGGTTTCAACAATGGTGGAATACCATTCCTCGTGAAAGGCTTTTAAAGTGTACACGTAGTAAAAACTGTTCTGAATATAATAAAAAATGTACATTGAACAAAACATATAACACACAGAAATACCTATGACCACCATTCCTGACCTGGGACAGGCGCATGAGACTATTTTGATGTGGCCATACCCTCCCACAACAAGTGGTCAAAGAACAAATCATCAAAAACAAGAGCATCAACATGCGAACTATAAAACTCAAAGAGAAATTCCCCTTATCCAGCAAGAGAGTACCTTAATTACAAAATGTGGTAAACAAAAATACATGCAAAAAGAAGATACGGCTTTACTAATTGTTTGAAGTTACTGAAAGCCAACTTAGGTTGAGATTACTGAAGATATGACATTAACTCTTTCAACACGAGACACCAAAAACCAAAGTATGCCCAGGGATATAACGCTGTGTTGTCAATAAACGATGTATGCAGTGTAAACTTTATTCAAATCTGGGTAAGGAAGCAATATGTTTTTTTATATATGTACCAACAAATAAACCAGCAACAATGTTCTGACTACAACGTCGAACTTGTACCCTTTGTAGATAAGTTTGTTGAACGACACACAGAGATTGAATGGATCATATTTAAATGTGTATGTTTTCATAGAAAGTAGAATGTAATATCCCTTTACGTATCAAAACATTTGTCGCTGTAATTTTATTTTATTTTCAATCTTTGTAACGGTAATAACATTTTGTAAAACATCGTCAGAAGCTTTTGATATATGTATTCCTGCTGCAAAACTTTACCACTTAGATGCAAGTGGTGATCATTTAAGTGCAAACACGGACAGGCCGATTTAGGGGCCAAAAGGCACGGCCCAATCAAGAATGCTTGATAAAGATGTCGAAATTTGACCTTTCAGTTGGAAAGCAGGTCACCGTTTGACCCCAGTTCTATCGACAACAATGGCGTCACGTGACCGCAGAAGATGAACGTCATTTTCTGTCCAAAATACGACACGAATAATACAAAATATTAACACTATACTTAATCCAAGACATGTTTCATTAAATTTCGAAGATTCGTGAATATATTCTACACCGCAATTTCACAAAATAATTTAAGTTCGAACCTTAAATTTGCTACTGATTACGATGTTGCCGCCGACAGCACTGTCAGCGCAAAATTTCTAAACTGAGATTTCTTCCGTAAATATGGAAATGACGGGGCAAATTTAAAATAAGTGATGGCTATCACTGTGTTCAAACCTCGAACAAAATTTCAAGACATATGGCTGTTGAATACGAAAACGTCAAGTTGATTTCAGTTTTAAAGGGTAGTTTTGCTTGTTTTTTTCTCTGCTGTACGAGTTACATGCTGCTTCACAACCGGTATAGGAACGGATTTGTGTTCATGACATTCGGAAGATATCCATTGTCATCTGTGAAATGGATATTTCGTACCGGTCAACCAAATCATGATGGCGA
>JAULBM010342387.1:0-12524 GCA_032357055.1 Geukensia granosissima
ATAAAAATTCTTATACTTTGTTTGAAAATCCTTATTTTGTTGTAGTTGATTTACTTACTTAGTTATGCCACTTTCTTAATAATGGAATACAAGGATGCAATAATACCAAATTATATGGCAAAGAAAAGTTTGACAGGTAGGTTGATACAAGTAGGACACAAGAAAATAATTGTTTCACTTGGGTCTTAGTATAACCTTTTGTCAGCCAATACCTTTTTCCAGGATGTTTTTGTCAAACGGCGATTTTTTCTAGTCGAAACTTAAAAAATTCTAAATACATTATCTAGCCAGGATTTTCATAGGAAACCATTATAAAAACCCATTATTACAGTTTGCAAAAACATACAAAGTACATTGCTGTATTACCAGATAAATTATAGTTTCATCAAGTATTGGTTTCATTTTCTATTTGAGGAATAAAAATTAATATTCTATCTTTCAAATGTCATGCCTCGATGTCCGTATGGGTACTGATGCTTTGTAAACCAAAATACAGAAAAGGTCCGTGAATTCCTCTATTTGTTCCATAAACGAATAAAAAATAGGACTAAAATGCTTTTTGGTGCGTTTATTCGTCCTCCGTTTACGGTAATATTACCCATCTTTTCACATCAATGCACACGCCGAAGGATTTTTATGATACTATTTTTAAATTTTGGATAGCAAACTGCAGAAAATATAATTTAACAAAATAACCTACTACTTCGTATTTTGATTGGCAATCGTTGTTTCATGAAACATATCTAAGTTTTTTTGAAGTAACAGGTGTTAAATTGCGTCATATTTGGTCCAGAAATAGTTCAGACAGGAGGGAGTTATTTCCCATTTTCCACAAAAATCACATTAAGAAGTCACAGTTAATCAAAAGCGCTACTGGCAATAAACCACTGCGGAGCTTGCGATTTTGTGTCCTTGTTTGGAGATTGGCCTATATGGTTAGTTTTTAGTTAGCTTTTAACATAGTGTATTTGTAACTTCACAAGTTAGATCTAATCCAAATGGATCTCAAATTTATTTTTTGTTATTTTATTGCTCCACTGTATAGGGAGAAATAGTGGCTTACAAACATGATTAACCCCGCCTCATACAGTTGTCTGGAGAAGGCCTTGGTCCTGTATCGAGATACAGTTTGTAACATCCTGGCTCAGACGGAAAAAAGGGTTCCGATGCAATCTCTCACGCAGAGGTTGATGGGAAATCCAATGTCCTAGAGAGAAGACATAAGAGGGACGATTTCTTGTTCCCAATTGTTAATTTTCTTTCCCTTGACGGGGACATTCCTTAATCTCCTTCGTATGGTGTATATATTTCTCAGAATGTTCGTTAAGCTTGTGTTTGAAGCGACGTTTCAAATCTTAACGAACACAATCTCTGTAAAACGGAATATTATTAAGTAAAGGAGTTGATTAAAACATTTACCAATTTTTTCATAAATAAAGATTTGGTATCAGGATTTGGATGTACTTGTAATCATCTTATGAGACGTGCGATATCAAATCTTAATTTGTATGGAAACGTGTTAAATAAAGCACGGGAATTTAAACAAAATCCAAATAGTCTTAAATTAATCTCAATAAACTTATACATTAAGGATATTGTCACAGCATTAGTTTTTAATCTAGAAATATGACTGATATTGGTACTAATATTGACTTTGTTGTGAATAGCTTAATACGAAATTAAACAGTTTGTATTTGTTTAAACATTTTCTTCTTCCTGTCAACATATTTTTAAATTAGCATTTGTACAACCCATGTTTTTCTTTTACTTCTAATGATATTCAAACACCAAATTCAATTGGACATGTTTAAATTGACAACGTGGTAAAGAAAACAAGGTTTCCTGATCGGTTGCTTTTTTGTTTTAATTAATAGACAGCAACTTCAATGTCGATACTTTAGTTGTATCATGTACTAGTTTTAATTGTATTTGTTGTTGGTTTTCAGCATCGATCTCAAGCGTTACATCCATTTCAATTGATTTTTATAGTGTGTTTTTATTGCTGTTTTTGTCACATGTTAGGGGAATGGGGTGGGGTGGGTGCTCATTAGCCGGTTTAAACCTGCCACATACTTATGTGACTGCCCCAAACCAGGAACCTGTAGTCAAGCGGATGTCGTTGTTAGTCAGTCATTTTTTTGGTTGTTTGTCGACCATTTTTTAATTAGGTTGGATGTTGTGTTTTATAAATAGTTTTTCATTTTGTTTATCCGGGCCTTTTACAGCTAACCTAATGGTATGTACTCTGGTTCATTTTTGAAAGCCGTAATGGGACCTGTAGAAGTTTAAATTCGACTGCCATTTGGTGGATGGCTGTCTCATGGACAATCGTGCCACGTCTCCTATTGTTATATACCACATCAACTCTGTCAGGCATGGTACGCGATTGATTACACGAATAACGACATCAAAATAGTTTGGACGTTGGAGAAATTAAAATTATGGCGTCACAATCAGATATCAATTGTTTGGTCCCATGAGAGGAATCTTACATCACCCATGACAGAGTCATCTACTGACATTTGAAGTAAGAGGCATGGGGATTAGTTCAGAAGATACTCCGCCCTCTGCCTTTCGTTAATTTCAAACACTTACATTCGGTGTTGTCATTTCATGAATAAACTGATTAATTCTATTATAACAGAAAAGCAACCTGCTACATGCGGATTTAAAAGCAATGGGATTCTCAAACTTTATAGGCTTTGCATGTATGATAGAAAACCTGACTTTGAAATTTATAACATAAGAAAGGTTTCGAAAAGAAAAGGAATCGTTATAGAAATAATTCGATTGATGGTTGAAAAACTAATCAAATTAAACACGGAAGAAATTATCCCTGTCATTGATTTTTGAGACACTTTCTAAACGTAAGATGTAGCATTTTTTTTAGTTTTCATAACAAGTTACCTAGTTCAATATTTAAAGAAACGGAGTTGTTGGTATCAAATTCCCAAAGAGATGACAAAATTTCATGGAGGATATATCTTAAAATGAAATTGAAAAAATAATTACGTGTTTACACTATTTAGGCCAAGCCAAATTAAATACTTGTTCTTCGGATTTAAAAAAAAAGAGGTGCGAGCGATATTTTTTATTTTGTTTTTTTTTCTGAAAAAAAAATTTTTCAGGCGAAACAATTTTAAAATTTTTTTGTTTTCATTTTTTTAAATTTTAAAATCAAAGTAGGGTTAGTCGAGCAAGCGACCGTTTTTCTTAATAATTTCAGCTGTTTTGATACCTGTAAACAGTAGATACAACGAGAAACACTTTTTGTGGCCTTCTTTAGTGTCTCCCTGGTGTTTGAAAAATAAAATCTGTTGACAAAGTCCACTATTCTTATACTTCTGACTATTGATGAATGATTTCCTTTTTATTTTTTTTTTCTGTGTACAGCTGCATATGATATACTGCACTCTGTGATGTTTTGTAAAACAGTCCAGTAATGCAAGACTGAAAGTATGGTTTATATGAGTTTCATTGACACTTTACAATGGGTTTGATGACAAAACACTATCAATCTCAAACATTGACCATATAATCACCCATCTGGATAGCAGTTGTCAATGCAAAGCTATATCATTACAACCGTAAAATAAAAAAATGTGATTCCAACTGAGCAAGAAGTTCCATACATAGGATTTTTATTTTTATTTTCCATAGGGCCTTTGCTTAACTTGTTCCACACTGTTTGACATTTTGTTTAGCATGATAGTGATTTGATACAAGTCTGAAATGACTCATTACAAAATTTCCAATCAATTTTCAAAGGGTCCTATGTTAAGATAAGTTTGGTTGACAAAGTAATTCCAGAAAGTCGATTTTTGAATAGAGCCCTATTTAAAACTTTTGAGGTTGGGGTCAACTTGTTCTGTTTGCAAGACATACATTTAGACCATGCAAGATGAAGCCCGATCAATTAAATCTGAGTATAGCTTTTGTGGCCCAGTCCATTTATCTTTATCCTTTGGTTAAGGGGGCAGTTGAACTTTGTTTTGAGCAGCCATCAATTTTGCAAAAACATTGGAAGGGTCACAAGCAACAACGATGGGTTCCACCTCTCCATGAGAAGTTTCCACTGAAAACTCTATATATTTGCAAACGAAATCCTGTCATGATATAAGCTTCATATCTGGGGAAACTTCAATTGCATCCTTATCTTCCAAACAAGTTTGGATTGTTTTTAATTTTTTTTGTTCATAACCATATCAGTGTTTATCGATTTCAAATTACTGGATGTTTGGACCTTTAGCAGCAAATCTTGAAATGTTTCATTGAACTTGCTCTCAATTCCAACATTGGGGGGTACAGTTTTAGATTTTGATTTTACAACGCTGCAACAAGAACAACCGATGATTCGGTCTCTGATGACATTTTTATTTTTGCTCTCTATTTAGATCATTTCGCCGCTCTAAACATTGGCTTACAGTGCTTTCAATCAAACGCTTTCGAGTTAAAAAAAAATTTTTATTGTAAATTCTGAATTGGATGCGGGCGCTAACTTGTGCTATGCGGGCGGCAGAAAAAAGTATTTTTTTCTTGCCGGAAATTTTAGACATGCGGGCAGTCTAACGAACAAGTTATTAATTTGGCGTGGCCTAATAAATATAATATAAATACAATGTTTCAATTTTTGTTTTGTTTTGTAATTTTGCAGTCATTGAATGAAGCATTAGAAAGTAGTAGTTTACCACTGGAAGTTGTAGATGGATTTATCCATGAGATTTCTGTGTCTGTTCCCTGGACATGCCTCATACAGAAAAGTACAGAGTTGGAAATTAATGGACTAGAAATTACACTCCAGCCAAAACAAAAAAGCAAACATGGTATTTTACCTTATGAGCAATTAAGATAAGAATTATATGTGTCAGAATAGGATATTATTTTTTTTCTGCCAGATAATTTTATTTTATATTTTTAGGTAATCATAATAGCAATGCTGTTCATTTAGATTTTATGAAACAGTATGTAAAAACTTAAATACTTGACTTCTTATATACAGAAAATAAACTTTTTTCAGTTCGTTTTTTTTGTTAAATTTGTGATAGGATGGCCACATATTGTTTCCAGATGGAAAATTGGAATTTCAGTTTTGGTCCATGGCCCAAAGAGTAGTATTACCTATACTCTTATTTCAAACATGTTAGGAATAAATTATCTATGAAATTTAGTTTTGTTATTGAATTGTTCATAATGAGAAAAAATGAAATAAACTTTTGAAATTTTGAATTTTACTGGATATATATCACAGGTGCAGTATGCTAATAAAAATATACTAAATATACTACATGTTAGTGTATGTAGTAAATTTAGTGTATTTTTTATTACGCATCCTGCACCTGTGGTATATATCAAATAATATTTCTTTTTTCACATATCTAACTTGAACTGTACATATACATCAATTGAACTATAATTTTATAAGATTTAATAGAAAGAATATAGAATATATGCCAGAAAGACACACTCCACATAATACATACATTTATAACAAATATTCAAAATACAAATTTAACTGTGTGTAAAGCACTTTTCTGGATTTACCCGGTACCTTCATCAGATAACCTAGGGGTCAAAAACAGGAAGATCAGTCAAATTTTATGAATTCTAGTTAAATTTATATGGGCCAAATAAAATTTACAGTGCTTGACATGATGAGTGCTGATAAGTCAAAATATAAGGATAACAATCAGGGGCCAGTTGTTCAAAATTTAACTTCTTTTTTCAACTTTGAATATCAAAAGCAATGTAAATATTACAAGACTTTAATTTTCCATTTTGAGACATCTTCATTACTTGAGCTTGAATGCAAATTTCCATTAAAATATACTGACAGGTCACTGATAAACAGCCACTTGAAAAAAGTGATAATCTTTTAAAAAACTGGGCCCTGCAGGGGCCAGTTGTTCAAAACTTAACCACTTTTGTCAACTTCCAATATTTTCAACACTGTTATTATTTCAAGTCTAAAATTTGGCATGTGGAGACATCTTCAGCACTAGAACTTTGGTCCAAATTTTTAACTAAATATACTGATCCATCACTGATAAACAGGTATTTGTAAAAAGTTATTAACTTTTGAACAACTGGGTCCAGGTAATTTTAAAAATGACAATATTGTAGAGATGTGAACTCTATCTTTCTAACATACACTCAAAACGCGAAAAATAAATAAGAGTATACATGTATATGTGGAAACTTTTTGCATAAAGCAATATGACCATCCAATGGCCTTAACATCTCGTCTCTTATCAGCATGAATGTTATTTTTGCAAAAAGAATCATACTTAGATTTAAAAAATGCTTTATTGTCTCATTTACAAAAGCAGGAGGATTAGAATCCATGTTGAGCAGTACAATGAGTATGACCTCCAGTTTGAAGATCGCTGAAGATTGTCTGAAGCCTTCAACTTCAGAGGAAAATTTAACAGAGGACATTTCCCAGCCATACGAAGGAGTACAGATATTTGCCCAGACAATTGATTCAGGTATGCTGAATTAGACTATTATATATGAGTTATTTAAAATGTGTCACAGTGGCTAATTTACTGACAGAAGAAATTTGTTGAAATTAAACTTTAAAAATGATGTGTACCCACTAAAGATATATTTTAGAGGGAATTTGTGCAATAAGGAATTATAATCAGAAAGTTTGGGAATTATATGTATAATAACTGGCTGATTATAGGAATAATAAAAACAGCTAGGTGTTTAAAATTATTAATGTCAAAAATACACCATAACCAGCCACAGAAACTGAACATAATTTAAAGTACCAAGTATATAAGGTAATGTCACTATAAGGTTATTTGAAGGCGCAGATGGAAATCATTAAGTCAAAAATGGAGAACAGTACAAACAACACACCAACACAAAAAACAAACATCAATACAGAATAGTACACAGAAAAGTAAAGCTTCAGTAATGTAAAAACTTATAAGGGAAGGCTCAGGTAATTTTTTTAACTTTTGTTGAAGTCTTTTGTAATGAAATAGTTGTAATTGCAGTAAGGGTTATTCTTTTGAAATGAATTTGGCAGGATAGGAAGTGAATTTGTTGACATAGATTTTGTATGTTATGTGATTCAATAATATAAATATTATTTTTACCAATTATTTTCAGTTTTAAGTCGAGTGAAAGTGACATTGAATGACACAGTAATACGACTAGAACATTTACCAATGCAAGCAGAAAATGGTGTAGCATTAGAAATTAGAATAAAAAGGTAAAAAAAATGGAAGTGTGAGAGAAATTAAAAAATTCAGAGCTTTGGTGTTACTTAATTTAATCTGTATATTATTGATTAATTAAGGCAGAAGACCCCAGTTCAACTTCTGAAAATACTTGTGTTAAATGTTTACCTGGAATCATTATGTTTAATGTTTATTTGAAAATATTTGTGTTTAATGTTAATGTGGAAATACTTGTTTAATGTTTATGTGAAATTTCTTATGTTTAATGTTTGTGTGAAAATACTTATGTTAAATGTTTATGTGAAAATACTTTTGTTTATTTGAAATTTCCTATATCTATTGTTTTCATGAAAATACTTATGTTCAATGTTCATGTTTTCTTGGTCTATCTTTGTGTTAAAATTTCAGATTTTTAACTTATTCAATCCGCAAAGTTTAAAGATTGCAAAATGGACTCAAGCATGGCCAGAAGAAATTGTGAAAAGTCATATAAAATTTCCTTTTTTGAAAAATGGCCAACATTGATTTTCTGATTAGAAATTTGTAAGGTATAACAAACCAAAAATTGATATGCAGCTAGTTAAGGCTCTTTACAATGTTCAATTCTTCTCAATCAAGAAAAAATTAACATTTTTATAATAGTTTCTTTGGAAAGGATATCTTTCTGAGAGTGCTGAGCCAAATAAAATGCAAAACTTTTCAGGACATGGCTGTAGAATTCCTGTGTAAATTTATCATTCTGGTCCCTCACACTTGCCATTTCCAAAAAGATCTTCTAATTGGCCTTAAAACATCTTCTGCAGGTACAGTTGGACAAAAATAAGCCAACACTTTGTTGGGAATATCTATGCAAGATTCCTTTAAAAATTGTTTGGTCACAATTACACAACAAACATGGCTGCTCTGTACAGTGGTTTGGTCAACTTTGCATCATTTACCGCTGTAAAATTTGACAAATGAAGCTGAAATTTGACTTGAAACACCTTTTACAATAGTTTAATCATGTCTAATCATTTTGTTGATAACAGTCTATATTTGATTGATCATTATCATATGTTCATGGTTTAGTTAGTGTGAAAGGGACCTTTTATTTTTTTATATGCGTTGTTGGCCATTTAGGAGTTAACAGTATTGTATTTAAAGATTTGCCGGCATCAATTGACGGTTTTATGGTTGCTAATTGAGTTTATTTAGCAGAGCTAGTAAACAATTGTTTATACAAATCAAAATTTATGCTGACAAATCTTTAATACAACACTGTTAACTCCTTTTTAATGCAAATAAGTATGTTTAATCTTAATATTTGTATGCTATGGAATACATGTTAGCGCTTTGGCAGTTCCTCAGGCAGCATTAAATGTGGATTTGATGCCATGAAAATTTCGACATCTTCCAATCAATATCAACGTTACATATACTGTAGCATTAGAATGCTGAATATAGACCCATGAGATATTACACAATTATTGTCTTTTGTAGAGGTTCATGTGAGTTTTAATCCACCAAAAAATCCATATTGACTGAGGCTTTTGGACAAAGACAATATTGATTTTTTTTATTAAAACTCATTTTGATTGTTATACCAGACTATAATTGTTTTATTACATAATTGTGATATTATTTGATTAAAAACAACTTTGACTACCTTAAAGTGAAAGTGAAAGAAGTCAACAAAATGTCAGCTGACAGCATTATTGAAAAAAGTCATTTTGTAATAAATACAAAAATTGTTGATTATACATTGTTTTCCCTCCAACCCACATTCATTTTAATAGAATATACTGTAATTGGATAAGCATATTACCAATGCAGAATCCATCCAGAGGGAGATGTTAAAGATGCCCTGTGTTAAGAAAATACCACGTCCTTAGTATGTTAAAGACCCCTTGTAAAAGCTCATTTTGAGTGTAGGTGGCCAGTTACAAGGCTAAATTTTCCACCCCTATCCAACCCACAATTTTTCCAGTGGCAGTCTGAAAGTCCCTCCCTTACTGGTCCCTTTGTTACAGTCTACATATTGATTCATTGTTTAACTTGTTTTTGTCCTGAATATGCATGAAATATTTGCCACTGGATGTTAAACAACAATCAAACAATCAAAAAAAAGAAAAAAGACTACCTGACAGATCTAAAATTATGAAACCAAGAAATAAAATTAAATTATTTCTAAGCCAAGTTTTCAATGCTGTTAGTAATTTAGAATGTCAATTATTGTGTTTATTCTATAGGATAGAATATTTTGATGACTTAGCATTAGATGAAGGAAGTTCAGTTGATGATGTACACAAATGGGAACCATCAGCCATATCTCACAAGAACATCAGTATGGAAGGCATTCAGATATTTTCTGACGAGTTTACTCGTCTTTCTCGACAGTGTAGTACATCAGACATTGGATCAGAACCAACATCTCCTACATCAGCATCGGTAATGTGTATAATTTATTCTCTGTATTTCATAGGGTTAGTTTCTATATAATTTGTTCATCCTAATTTCCTATGGCATTTTAGCCATCTAAATTGTTTTATAAATATCCTGGCAAAATAACATTGTGATACAAGGCTTTGATACCAGTGCTGACCCAAACTTATCATGATTTCAGGATGATTGAACTGACAGATAATTAGTTTTACCACAACTTGTCACAGAAACATCTGGTTATATCTTGAAAACAAATGTTTGGAAGCTTTCACAATGTTTGTCAAATGAAATATGATGAATTATATAATTAATAAACTTGTTTTCTTTAAAATATATTGGCTGCTCAACTCAATATTAATCTTTTAAGCTCATTCCCTGCATTTACTTGCCAAGGAAAACTTCATTTTACATGTAATGACAAAAGCCAGATATCATATATGTATATGACTAGTGAAATCTTGTTTTCTAGTGAGGTAAGGGGTACACCAACCACCAAGTATTTGAAGTTGGTAATTATATAGTATAAAAGTAAATTTAATATTTGCAACTGAATTGCCAAAGTGTCCTTTGATCAGATAAATTAAAAAAAAAACAGGTCAGGTACTACTTAGGTTTATAACCTTACTGAAAACCAACTTTTGTGCAAGACATCTTTCCATGATTTTTAAATCAGCCCATATTCATCACAATTAAATTTTTGTAGTTCTAAAATTTTGCTACATTAATTTCATGTCAAATATTGGAGATTAAAGTGATTTATTTTAACAATTTTCTCTGTTTTAAAAAAGTATAGATCAACTATGTTTGGAATTAATATCTACATGTGACCACACAATACAGTAAATCATGGGTACACTTACTGTGTAAGTGATTTTTAAGTGTCTCTCTGCATTGACTGTTGTTTGGCCATGATGTTGCCAATTGTTATATTGTTACTTAGATTGCAATATCAAGTTTTATTTTGATGGGGAAACTCAGTACCTAACTGCTTTAAGTCTTATAAACAAAACAGATCACACTCACAGTCTGTGCCAAATTGTTTAAGGTCCTGTCTGTCATTCGGACCGGCAGCCTAATACGCTTCGTCTGTCCAAAATATTTTTCGTCGGACCGAGTTTTTGTAAAAGATGAAGTCAAAGTGACATTTTATTTACCAGGGATTGCTGGCTCCACGAATTTGAGAGAAAAACATTCTCTCAAGCTACTTTCTCTACCGGAAATCGAATATAATTTTCATAACTGTGCATGCATTCAAAATTAAGAATCGGAACCGGTCACGGAACAAGTCGGACATTTGGTCTGGAAAAAGATCGCAGTTTGTCGGTCCGACCAATATTTTACCTGTCAGGACCGTCGGACTGACGGCATTTGGGAAAGACTGCCAGGAACTTTTGTCATTAAATTTTGAAATAATAATAAAAGTTTTATTGAATAAGGTAAAACTGTTTTTATAAACTAAAACAAATGTCGATCCTTCATCCTAGTTACATCCTGTCTATATTTAAATGATGTAATTTGCACTTCATCTGATTTAAAGCACTTACTCTTAAAATATCAAAAGACAAAAGAATGGCATGGATAAAACTGGAAAATTCCAAAGCTAGAACATGTTTCACTGACACGACACAACGCCACAAGGGGTGATACATAGTAAAGGCATAGACAAGATCCACCGAGAAGAAAAGAAGATGAAATACTACCAAAAGAAACTCCTCCCACTTAACAACATCTGGATCTAACGGAATGTGAAAGATTACATTGGCAAATCTAAGCACTTCATATTTCAACATCTAGAAATCATACATTTCAACTGTATATCTGTAACTTAAAACATACTTTTAGACTGGCTCAAATATACACTGTACAATTATTAAAAATTGTGTTACAGATATGCAAGCAAACATACACAATGTAATTGAAAAGAAAAACAAATTAAAAGCAATTTTTATGATCCACACTAAACTACCAATACTATCTATTAAAACAGACTTCTTTGTATTAACATTCTTTACAACAAAAACTTTATACTATAACTACATTAAATTTTGTGACAATATACCAATAGCTGAATTTGAATTCTTTTGTACACCATAAAAAGAATCTAAAAATCTTAATGTTGTCAAATCAGTAGACTCTATTTCAGTTTTAGCTTAGACATTATGGTAAACCTGGGATGTGGCCAATTTCTGTAGATGAGGTTCAGCATATCCAGAAATAGCAGCTATACATGTACAAGTTGAATGCCTTCGAAAAAGTTTCAAATCAATGTCAATAATGTCTGAACTGTGTAGATATTTTAGACTCAATATGCGAAATTTGAATCTAAAACCTTTTATTACATTATCAAGTATCTTTACAATTACTACCCACTTTAAAAAATTATGGTACAATTTCTTAAAATTAACTGATAAATTATATTAGTCTGCATAGATAATAATGTGTTACTCTAAACATTCTAAATATCGAAAATAATAGACCCTTTTGATAGTTTATTCAGACATGCCCTGTTGTATATGTTGAGTGGAAAATGAATAACTTTCCCACAAAATTGATGTCAAAGAACAATTAAATATGATGTCGTCAAGATTATCAGCCCAGAAGTTGCAAATACGAAAGTGCTAATAACAGGAGTGCAGTTACATTAAAGGGGTCTATTCATTAAAAGCTTCAATTTGCTGAAATATCTTAATCAATTATGAATATGTTTTCTTAATAACTAAAAGTTTAAGATTTTGGCAGGGACAATGAAAATTCCAAATCAACATTACTGGTAATACATGAGCATAATAATTCATAATTTTATTCAACTGTATTTGCACTTTAGGGAGTAGACCTTTGTAAAGGGACATAACTTTTGAAAATCTTTGGTATGTTTATGTCAACCATTTTTTATATATCTAATGTAAGCATCTT
>JAULBM010342398.1:0-12524 GCA_032357055.1 Geukensia granosissima
AGAGGTTACTCCTTGAAATGTACATATAGCATACCTAAATTTTCTATATTTCTTTAACATTGGTAATTTTGTATTTTAAAGGCAAACAATACAGCACTAAAATAACGCTTGAGCAACAGGAGTGTATATACAAAACGGGGGAAATATAAGAAGGTTTTAAAAGTTAAGCAGTCGTGTTGCTCGGTCCCAAACTGAAACAGTATAAGAACGCTATTATAAGACATGGGTTGTGTTATCGTATGTGAAAGAGATATTTTGTATCGATCAATCGATTCAAGTTGGCGACAGAAAATACTCCGAATCTACGACTTCCATCTTTCCATCAGAAAGTCTGTGGTAAGATTTCTAAAAGGAATTAAACGATACCAAAGGATCAGACAGCAATAGTCAAGTCAGAAGATGGACAAGACAATGGCCAACAAGATGAAACGAAAGACAAACAAACAACACTATACTGAAAACTAAAGCTAGAGTAACGCCAACCCTACAAAAACAGTTCAGGTGCTCCGGAAGAGTAAGCAATTCCTGGTCCACAAGTGTCACCCGTCATGTTCCTTAGTAGGCAAATATATAGTCAAAATCGAAGTCATCCGCAACCGGTATAAGAACGGATTTGTTGTCATCACAGTGGAACGCTTTCAATTGTCATTTGTTAAATGAATAATTCGTAACGGTTAACCCAATCATGATGCTGAACCAAAAATTTCCGGAGTGATGACTCTTATTTTCCTTGAAAAACCCCAGTCTCAGTAGCTTTTTTTCAAATGCAACCATCTATGAGTAAAATCTGGACAGGAAGCACACTCCCTTGAGTAGCGTATCAAATGAGAATACACCCTGTATGTTGATTCGGCTTGAATGTTGCTACATATTAAAGGAAGTTAACAATGAGAAATTCAAAGTAAATTCTAAATTAATTGTTATCCGTTGAAACTAAAACTGTTATTTTCTTTGTTCAAAAGATAAATTCCAACAATAATTTATGTTTGAAAAAGATATGATTTCTGAATCCCTTTTGTTTATGTTTCCTTCCCTGGCGGAAATGTCAATTTGGCTAAATCATACGGTGAACATATTTGTGTCGTGTATGCAGCTATCATTCAGATTCAGAATTTTGCGATTATGAGAGATATTATTGATTTCAACTGAAATTTATGTTACGATACCTTTTGTGATTCCCAAAACATTGTTATACCTGTGGGGATTAATTTAATCTTTTCTTCATCTATCGCAGCTCTACAGATATGGACATCGATTCCCTCTGTCGGCCGTCTTTCCTTTCTTGGTATTTTCCCAATTAAGGAACATGCGAGAGCCGTCTTCCCAACGCCTTCATTGCCAACAAGCATTATTTTACCCATGAACGATAAATAGAAACCAGAACTCATTGCAGCCTTCAATAGGGCACCATCTCTGCTTTGAAGCAACTTTACTTCCAATGGCAAATCTGCGTAAATGAAGCATATGTTTCTGAGCAGAAAAATATTTTCGTTCATTAATGACCTGATTAAGTAACGTTTTTTGTTTAAATATCTGAAAAACTGAAACATATAGTTGATATATTTTTATACATTGGTATTAATTTCTTTTTATCTGAAATATATATTTTTCGAAAAAAGCTAAGAAAGAACCTAATGAACCAGCTCAATTTTTGTTGAAAACAATTTGGTAGAAGATTAATATCGAAACAGAAAAAAGGAGTTCTTTAAAAGTTAGTTTCAGCAAATTTTACCCTTCTTTTTATTACAATATTCAATACATCAAATTGCATTTGAATATGCAAAATTATATTGCTTTCTAATATGAAACACCTTTCATAAACTGGATTTTATAAATATAAAAATGAGAGGTGTGGCATGGTTGTCCATAAGACAGCCATACACCAAATGAAAGTCGAATTTAAACGTCTAGAGGTCCATTGTGACCTTCAATAATTAACCAGAGTCCATGCCATTAAAGAAACTGTAAAGGCCCCGAAATACAAAAAGTGACAAATTCATTTAAAAAACGACAATAGACCAAATCGATTGATAAATGGTGAACAAATAATAATAAATGACCGATTAAACAGCATCCACTGGACCTCATTAGCGGATAGAATCATTCTGTCTTCGAATCTAAATGGCAATCCAAGAATCTTCTTTTCGTCAGATGCAATGCTACGAAAATTCTGATCTTTTTTCTATGATCATGCAAGTGAAAAGGAAAATATCCGACTCCTTGAGATCTGCAAAGCGACCTCTGCACTTATTTCCGTTATCTTTGGGATAATGGCATAATTCCATATGTAAAATTACCTCTTAAAAATCCTGAGAACACCTGAAAAACAAGCAATCACAAATAAATCAGATGAATGACAAACACTTCGCAATTGTAAAAGTACCTTTCGACAATCATGCAATATGATGAAAAAATGATTTTTTTTAGCAAAACGAAATATATACAAAACCTCACTTCAATAAGCACTTTTAATTATCTTCCTCATAATATCTCTCGCGGAATCTTTTACATGAAATCACTAAACACAGAATTGCAATTAGAAGATTGAATAAAAAAACAAATTATCATAAAAAATTGTTATCCAGTGTTTTTTTTTTTAAATTTTTTTGGTGGTTTAACGTATATCTTTAGAGATCCCACTTCTACTGTTTGATACCTGGCTTAATGTGTTCTTGTTACTGCATATATGCAGTCATGTTACTGTGATTTAAATTTTGCTTCTTTATAAACGTTTACGTCATAAGAAAGAATACGGTAAACAAAAAAAATTATAATTTATAAACCACCACTTTGGGTCTTTGGAAAATCTATTGCTAAAAAATTTGAACACTTGTCAATTCGCTTTTTCGGCTGACTATTTATCCAACTCCCAGACCTGGGTAGCCTCACTATTACCTAGAAAAGGAGAAGTTGTGATATGGATGGTCAATGACACAGCTGCTCAAAAGTAGATAACAATTAAGATCGAATTATCAGTTAACATTTCTATCACATTTTAGAAATCAACTCCTAAACCAAGGATAATTCAAAGAAAACGCTAACAAAGGAGATACCTCTGCCAAAAATACAATATAAGACATATATACCTCAAACTGCTGTAAGTTGTTACAATTATAAAATTATAAAAAAGAATAATACAAATGCTAAAACATTCACCCAACAGTATGGTAAAAACATAAAATTCAACTTATACCTTTAGAACTCGAGCAACTTCTGTATTTTCATACTCTAAGGAAATGTCATATGCCGTTTTTCCCTTGAATAAAATAAAGTTCATGTACAAAATTTATTACATTATTTTACATACCAAATTATACAACTGTAACTAAGCAATAAATTCTTGTTTATTTCAGGTTAAAGTTTTAAACCTACTGCTGGACATTGATGGAAGGTTTAGCAATCGCCAAATATTTTTCGATAGGTTGGTTTAAATGCAGAATCCCCATTAAAAAGAAACGCTTGTGGGCTAGTATTTGGCAAAAATATTTCATTTATTCCAATACTTTTGATTTCTTACTTGATGGTTTATCTTTAATCAATGTATAAGGCTTCCGAAAGAGCGTTTGGATCTGGAATAATTCACCCAAATTAACGACGTGAGGAAGAGCAGATAAAATTTTACATCGTAACTAGACGAAAAAGAAATTGTGAAAGCTATTAATAGCAGCTGTCCGTGTTAAAATAAATATTGCTTATAGTACAATAATAAAAAGGCTCAGTTTCTATTTGAAAATTCAAATATAAGTCTGAGAAATATTTGAGAGGACCTGGGTAGCCAAGCGGTCTATGTAGCTGTTAAAACTTTCCTGTACAGATCAAAGTACCCTATCAACTGAACGGCGTTAGTTCGCGCTTGACTTTCTTTCATACCAAAAGGGTACTTTCGACTCAAATCGCAAGTAATAAAGTTTGTCGGTTCTTTGCCCAGGATGAAGATGGATTGTTGTCTCCGACATCCTCAACCAGTAAAACTGAACAACGCTATATGACTGAAATATTGTTGAAAAGTGGCGTTAAACCCCGTTCAAAAAATCAAACAAAAGAAATATTTGACTTGAACCTGCAGAAATATACAAAAGTGCTTATGTATATTAGCTCTGTATTATAGTATCAATAAATTTAAAACGAAATATTTGTTTAATATCAATTTCGCAAAACACAATACATTTAAAAAAAAACAACACTTTGGTAGCATTACCTCAGGGGAAACTCTTTTTTTTTATTTGTTCCGCTAAACGTTCCGCTGACAATGCCATAGACAAAACGTCACTTATACACTTTCATTATGAAACGTGAACTACAGACTTCATGCAAACACCAAATATCGATAAAAAGTGTTATTGGTTGTTATTCCGATAGACATTTAAAATATTTTATATATTTTATTACGTTTGGCAAGCAATACATATATTGTTCCAACATGTCGGCAATTTGACGGCTTTTAATACGAGTCAACCTTAGTAACGGCAAATAAATTTTGAAGTTTATGTAGAATGTAAGCTTATCAAATAAAGTGTTGCAAGAGCATTGCATTAGAATTGAAATTTTCACTTTATATTTCAATACACTTTCAATACATGGTCAGAAAATACAAGAAGAAATGTAAGAAAAAACAAAAAAAACAAATAATATATGTAAACGTACGATTATGTATATAATTGTTTGTGAAATAAATGGACTTTGCAGTTTAATTTTTAAAAATTAAAAAACAGCATATTAAAACTTCGATACTAATACAAATGGGACAAAAGTTTCATTTACCTTTTTATTTTTGACACTGGCATCTGCATAACGAAAAAGAAGAAGCTGAACAATTTCTTTCTCGCTGTTAAACGCACATAAATGTAGTGGTGTTTCACCCTAAAATGTTTAAAATGTCAGGTTCATTTATGATACATTTATAACTGGATATCTTGGATACGTGCATGTCATGAGGCATTATAATATAATGGCCTTTTTGAATCTCCCTTTATTATGCACAAGTAATTATGTATATTATGTATAAAAATATTAAACCTGAAAGTTAACTCAATGGTGAAGAAATATATTTACGTACAGATATAATGATGTCCTGTTTTCTCCAGTAGGGTAAAAACCTTTGCTGTTGTCAAGCCTCTAGCAAAGTCTTCTGTACTATATCTAACATCTAAATTTCTCTTCATCTGCCATGTTTAATATATTTTTTTCTCCAAGTATATCAAACCATACGTCACATTTAACAAATATTCAAGAAAAACTTCGTAGAGGTCGTTAGTTTGTTTTCAGTTTTAAAATAATCATAACATTCGTAAAATTTTACACCGAGTGATATATATAATAAAATCGAAAACAAATTTACGATCTCTATGAATTATTTCTGTCCTAAAAGATCATTTTATGATAATTTTGAATTTGCCATTCCAATTACCGCCCACTCAGAATTATTTTTTAATATTAAACTTTATCATGTGGACTTTGGTGAGAATCAAATAAAGGAAAACATTATAAATCAGTAACAATGATGATTGTTTTAATGTACAATTTGCTAAATATTGTTGTTCTCAATACATATCGTGAAGTCATAGCGCATGCAAGCCAAAATTTATTGGAGATTTTTCTATAAATAAATTCTATTGACGTTTTCAGGACCCCATATTAGAATCACATTTAAACGTGTTACGTGTACCAATAAAGCATTTTTTTACTGATAGCATGGATATTTTATAATTGATTTTAAGTGAAATGAATATTCACCTAAAAGGTATTTTCTGGGATGACAAATAGTACATGCCTATAATAAAATGTTTTTATTTTCTAAGAATTCACATTTCATATATGTTACCAATAAAAAAGACTTAATGGGATCAATGTCAAAAAGATCATTTTCCATCTCCGTATAAAAACTGTTGCATGAATCTAGAGATCATTAAAAGGCCGTCAACAATGTGGAATCCCAATTTCTTGTGACGAGTTCTAGACTAGAGAGACCCAAACAAAAAAAACTATACAGAAAAATAGCAAAGCAAAAAAAGACGGAAAAGATCTTAAACAAAAATTAACAACAATACACCCATATCCAATATGAGAGTACCCTAACAATGAAAAGAAAGCTTAACAATAACACATCCAGAATATAGATGTGCACGCACCATTCTGAACAAATTCCCATTGTGTTGTTCCCTATGGTAATACATCAAGTTTCTCAACATGAGATGTCATCAAATACAGTCCGTTCGAAGTTTAACACTGCATTGCCAATGAATGTGAGGTAAATTAAGATGGGTTGCAATGTCACCTGACCAGTATCTGTGTGTTTTACGGATAATTGTGTCAAAAAGGTATCAATAAAACCAAGTTTCAATATTATGAAGACAATGTCAAATTTTAACCATTTGTGAATATGTTGATTCATAATATGCATCAGCAGGCCAAAGATATATCACAGAGGCTGTTAAAATGAAACTCTACCTTTTGAAAGTTATGTATTAAATCGTTCGGAAAGCTCATACTTCTTATTTGACATGTGACCAAGAATTCATAATTTGGAAACCAAGGTGGTCCATTAGTATCTGCTAGCAGCCGTACTACGGAAAAAAAGCTGCAACTTTCTGCAAGAATATTTTCCAATAAAGAAAACTTACGTTTTGTCGTAAGAGACACAACCAATGCGACTAACATCTGTACAATAGACACAAATTTCGCCCCCTATTAGCAAACTCGTTTATGTATAAAGCTGAGTTCTTGGAAATGGCAAAATGAAATTGGCCAGATCATTTAATTTTACTTTTCGCTATGTCGATGATGTTTTGTCACTGAATAATCCTATGTTTTGTGAACATCTTGACCAAATATATCCCAACGAACTAAAAATTAAGGAGACCACAGACTAAAAGAAATCTGTTTCATACCTAGATTTATGCTCGAAATTGACCAAGAGGGTAAACTTGTTTCTAAGATTTACAACAAACGTGGTAAGTTCAATTTTCCTATTGTAAACTTCCCATATTTATGTGGCAGTATTCCTGCTTTCCTGCCTACGGGGTTTATGTTTCGCAGTTGATTCGATACTCTCGTGCCTGTTATAAGTATCCGGATTTTCTGAAGAGAGCATTGCTGTTGTCGCATGAATTACTACAACAAGGATACATCCAATCAAGGTTGAAGTCGTCCCTCCTAAAATTTTATGGTGGCCTTCACGAATTGGTCGAACCATATGATATCGATGTATCTAAACTAGTTATGGACCTGTTACCGGTAATACAAATATAAGTTGACCTTTTCTCGGATTGACGTTTACTCGGCTTTGAGATTTACGACGGTGTTGCGCACAAGACAAGGAATGCTTACCTTTCATGAGCACCTGGTTCCACTTCTGTTCTGTAGAGGAGTTCGTCGATTTTGTTCTTTTTGTTTACGTTTTATCCTTTAGTTTGTTTCAAATTTGTCTTGTCCCTTTTGAGTCTGTATTTTTGATCTCTCGCATGGGTATTATACACTGGATTTTAACAATTTTCGACCTTGAAAATATCGTTTCAAAATTTTTCCCATGGTCATTTCAGCTCTATACATCCCGAAAAATGACGCTATCATAGCTGTCAAACATTTCCTTGACATGAGGCCGAACCGATTCTTTAATGGAGGCATCATGTGAGAATCACATTTTAGTTCAACGATGATACTACTCCAACACAAATGGTATTGCCATGGGTACTGAATAGGTCCGAGCTTTGTATGTTTTTTTTTGGATATCTTGAATCAAAGATGTTTGCAGATAACGGTGACCCAGTATCTGAACTTTATAGATGTTTGATCGGTGATTTGTTTTGGGCGACATCAGATAGTAAACAAGAGCTTCAGTCTTTCAGACTTTGTTTCCTTGTACCATCCAGTCATCAAATATACTTATACAGTCAGTGAAAAAAATCTCCCCTTCCTTGTCAGTGGTCTGATCAACGACGAGCGTATATACACATTTTTCTTTAACAAGACATCTGACGTACACTGCTACTGAAACTTTTAACGCATGTCTTGCAAGAATGACATCCCTTAGAAGCTGCTATCGATCTGTACAGTCTCAGTGCTTTACCACTGAAAGCCGAACACGAAAATGGTCTTTCCGTTTGAACCTTATCTATCATGCTCATAATATTTCAATTAAAAACATACTGCTTCCAAATTTTAAATATGTGTTGTAAAAGGACCCATTGTGGATGTTATTTTTCAGCCCCCCACTCACTATCTTCCGGAAAGGCAAATAATTGAGAAAACATCTGGTATGTAGCAAATTGAAACAAGAGTCATGTGAAAAAAAAACGGAATTTAGTAGCCAGGAGTGAATCGTCGGAAATACTACACTTTTCTCTATACTGGACTGATTAGGTCCGCGGTTTCGACGAAAATTTTCACATCAGGAATGATTTCACACGTACCACGGAAAATGTAAAATATGCCACCACCTGTACCAAGTATTAAATGCTTCATATTGGGGGAAACCCATTGCCTACTGGGAGATCACTTCACTGAGCATTTATAGTCAGTCGAAAGTAAAGTAGATTATCCAGCCTTTGAACATCTTAGACATTAATATAATAACCAGCCGAGTGTGATATGTGGGTTACTGTCCTCGAAGAGACATATGCTAGCGAGAAACAGTGGCAGTTCCTTGCACTATGAATAACCAATGATTTGAGTACTCCTAGACCGCAAAGCATGGATGTCACATATTTAATACAGATAAAGCGTAGCATCATAGGAAGTCTTACACAATACTTTTAACCGTGTGTTTTCTGTCGATAAGAAAAGATAGCCTCTCTTCAGTTATTGGTACTTCATTTTAGCAAAAATAATTATAGAATGTGTATTTTGTTTGTTCAAGTTGCTATATTTTGATGTTTTTAACAGGGTACATTTCGATATAGATATATAAAATTCAATATGATCAATTTATTAAAAATCTAAAGATATTGAACTTCAGGAAATTATCTATTACACTACCTGTTTATCTCTGACATTGACATCAGCTTTATATTGGAGCAGAGATCCTACTATTTCTTTGTATCCCAATTGGGAGGCAATATGCAGTGCTGTTCTTCTCTTTAAAAAGGAAATACATTAGAAGCCAACAAATATTATCACAAACGTAAAATGGTAGTCTCACGAAATACATTATTACCCTGCACTGGCTGTTGAATATTTTTCAACAACATTTGATGATAGAACAGAGAGATTGTACATGATATGTCCGTCATGTTTTACGATATAACGATCTGGATTTCACACATATAAAACAATTTAGAAATAGAAAAAAATATCTTTAGTTGGATTTCAATGGCAAGTATTGACTGCGGGAGCCGACAGCAGCGTGGTTGTGGTATGTTTTAGATGCTCTTTTAGGGGGAGTGATCTTCGCCTTCCGGGCCATGTCATCTACGGTGAGTCGGATAGTGGACATTGCTTTTACAGATAAGCTTTTTGCCACTGCTGAACACTTTTAATCATTACAATGTGTGGGTTTCCTAAATTATTTTGGATCGTGGACTTCATATATTTGGTTCTTATGCTACTGATGAGATGCTACTCCTTGAAATGTACATACCGAAATTCTCCATATTTATTCTACATTGGCAAGTTTGTATTTTACACAAGAAACCTTTCAAGATCCGTTTTATCTACTACTTAATTCTCTGTCCTTTTTTGATAGTGATCTCTCTGAATTGAGGGAGCTTGTCGTAGGTAGCTGTGATATAGCGGATGTGGTGGTGTGAACTATTTTCGGAGTGTAAAACATTCACTGGATGTTTTGGATAAATCACGCACTTTTTAGAAACCCTTTAAAATTGTTGATATTTATGATTGTTCTACTCTTTACACTTCCACATTAACATATTAAAAAGAGTTATCATTCTTGATTGAATGATGTTTCGACAAAGCAAATCATATGTAGATTGGCTGTAGTATAGAAAGATCAGTTTCCTCTAACGAAAAATACAAGCTTAAAATATATTCTTACTGAACCTGTAAAGCAATGGTTGGTTCTGTCGGTTCCTTCTTGATAGCATTTTGTTAGTTTTGGCAATAGCATTTATAGAAAGGTTGTAGGAATTTCAATGGAAACAAATTGTGATCTTTTCATAGCAGATTTGTTTCTTTACTGTTATGAGTCTCAGTATTTGGCCAACTTCATCAGAATCCTTCTAAATCTGATTTAATATACAAATTTAACAATACCTACCACTACATTGACGTTATCTTTTCGGTTAAAAACTCATTATCGACGTATACATGACCGTGATTTGTGCATTGATATTAACCTCGAATAAAGCCAATAACAATAACCTCAAATTTAGATGTGTATATTCCGAATTTTTTAAAAATTTTATTTGTAACTTCCCTATTATAACGTGGTTATTCCTTCAGCCGCTGTTATTGTGTGTTATTTCACGATTGCTTATGCATAAAATAAAAATGAGTTCAAAATTAGAAGCGGAAGCGAGGAAAAAGCTATATGTCTAAATATAATATAGGTCAAACTTTTTGAATTTCTAGGTACATCCATGGAATAAATTGAATATTCACTTCATGGTGAAAAGAACGCCGATAAGCCAAACATGATGATACCATAAGAGAATTTTACAACGTTCAATGTTAGAAAGATGTAAGTATAAGAAAAAAAATAGAAGCATATAACTCAAGCATGATGAAGCTTTTTCAACACCCAGGGTACAAGAGAAAACCTCCGTAATATTAATAAAAAGAAGAAAATATGCTTTATATGCCAGAAAGACAAGTTTCTCGGTTAGTGTTATTGCTTATATGTTCATGTGTAAATTTTGGATTCAAAAGTTGCAGGAGGAAGCGGAAGAAAACTTCAATGCCAGACGAAAGGGGGAAAAGTCGATAGGCATGACAATATGGAGAATAAGAACTATACACACACTAAAAAAAAACAACACAAAAGCAAGATATTAACGTTAGTTATACTTTAAATCACGTTACACAATTTTCACGTAAATTCATATGAAGGTTCTTGTCAATTATATTAATTTGCAAATTTCTTTGCCTGAGTTAACATGCAATCATGTTAATTTCATGAAATGAGTGTTTTATGTATCAACAACTTGCTAGCATCATGATCGTGGTAATGCTAATTTAAATGTTTTTTTAGTATTTTTACAGTTAATACAAAGAAGGTAAAACAGGGGAAAATGCAATGTCATAGTTATTTCTTAAATTTCATTTATTTGTAGCTCAAGTTCGAATAAAATGCGTTTAAAAAAAAATAAAAATACGCTTCCAAAATGAGTTTATAATCGCCAAAGTGATAATTATTTTAGATTGTGTTACCGTGCATGAGAAAATAATGAATGAAATCTCATGACATTCAATATACATGCATATCAAGCAACCAATATAACGTTATCATTGGCAGACATAGCGCCTTTATGAGCATTGACACCAAGTTGGTATCTTCACCATAATTTGAATTATTATCAAAATAAATAAATCTTTTCTGATAATTTCTACAATATTCTTATATTTCTTCCTAGAACTACAGGAACGAAAAGTTATATTACTATAGCCATATGTGTTTTATCCTAAAATATAAGAGTTAATCATGACTGTGTAATTCGTATTTGGTGCTTTGTGCGAATGTCAACAAAATCCAGTACTGTTCAATATATACACTTGGTCATAAATATGGTATAATGATATTATCTGAGTCAAAAATTCAACTCTGGAGACATGCATGCAAAAACTATCAACCACAATGCCAAAAATCTTTGCACAAATCTCATTATTTTACTTCAATCTACAAAAGATTCCGATTTAAGATTTTTGTCAGATGGCTAGTTTTATGAGTTCTGAAACCCACATTTTTGTGAAAAAAATCTTATTTTGCATTCCAGATAGAATCATTTCAAATGTTTAAATTCATCTAATTTTATTTTTCAACTATCCTCTTAAATCCCCCTGCAAGCATTATCTGCCATTTCAGTATAAAAAATTTGCCAGAGATAGTCTAGCCATACCTTTTTCTAATGTATGGTCGAAAATAAAACCTATTCCATATTTATGAGCAAGAGTATAAATGTATCAATTATAATATGATCGATTTAATTGACCAAGAAAAATGTTGTTTATCAGACAATTATCCATTACTCTACCTGCTTATCCTGAAGATCGACACCAGCTTTAAATTCAAGGAGTAAATCTATTACATCCATGTCACCATTTTCGGAAGCAATATGTAGTGCTGTTCTGCCCTAATAAGGAAGAAAGTATTAAAAGAAACCAAATATTATGACGGAATTATTTTCATTTGACATTTTACATAATGCTTTTAAACCCTATGATTGATATTGCATATGGTTGTTTTAACGACAACATTAAATGATTTGTTTGTCATCTTCCCAATGATAACGTGATTGTACCTTAAGCCACGTTTATTGTGTTTATATTTCACGATTGCCTCTAAATAAAGTATATAACACAATTACCGAACAAATCAAAGTCCATAAGACATACGGCAAAATAGGTATCACACC
>JAULBM010342419.1:0-12520 GCA_032357055.1 Geukensia granosissima
AATTAATCTTTGTTAATAAGATGCTTACATTAGATATATAAAAATGGTTGACATAAACATACCAAAGATTGTCAAAGTTGTGTCCCTTAACCTAGGTCTACCTCCTTAAAAAATCACTGAACTGAGTGTCGCAGAGTTATTCACACCTCGAAAATAATTTGGAAAATAAATGGTGTTGGGACTAATGATGACTGGTTTCCTTTCGTTTTTTAAAGGACAAGGGTCCTTCAGCGCGTTTTTGGCCTAAGAATTCGGAAGATAAAATTGTCTAATATCTATTATTCTTTATCTATTGTAATGAAAATGCATAATAAAAAAGCCAACAGTTTCTTTTGCTTAATTGGTTTTACAACGGTCACATGACACATAGAAATTACCTTAATTGTGAAAATACCCGGAAAATACTTGATTTAACTGATATTTGATACAATTTTGTCGATTTTGATATAGATTGCACAAAAATACACAACTAAACTTGCACAATTAAGGGTCTATCGAGAACAAATGTTTATTTAAAATAACTTTGTGATGTTTTTTTTTGCGGATATATCTATTTTGAACAAATCACCTTCAAAAAGTTGGTATTTTAAAAGAAAATGTTACAACCTTTTTGAAATAGTCATATGTGAATTTTTGTTGGGTCAAAATCATGAAAATAATAATATGAGTTGAAGTTATGAATGATTAAAACATTTTCACTTCAACCCATTGTTGTGTCAAAATCTCAAATTTGGACCAAATAAGGACCTTTAAGTACCCACTACTTTCTGATGTGTCATAACGGAGTTGTGTGACCCTGTTTGAACGAAATGGACTTTTTCAAAATTCATCGACATCATCTGAATTACATGTCTGTTCAAAAAATTTATTCCAATGCAGAAATACTTTTATACTGCAAATAACAACCAGACATTTTATCAAAATCATTGCAATAATTGCGCGCTGGAAGTCCTGTTCACCTACATGTTTATCGGGTGACACAGGTCAAGAGCCGACTTTGCTCTTGTTCAATGTACGTTTTATCTCAGCTTCCATTAAGTGTACTACTACTTAACGTACGAACATTTTTAAGAAATGTAAAACATTCACTAGAAGTTTGGGATATTGAAAAACTCTTTGAAACTGTTGATTGTTATAATTCATCTACTCTTTAGTACACTTATTTTTGAATGGTGTTTCGATAAAGCAAATCTCAAGGTCATTATTACCTTCTGAACTTCTCTGAATTCTGAGGATTTGATAAATTATTTTAATTTTCTTTTTTATCGCATTTGTTCCCTGTCGGCAATACAATTTATATGGAAATGGATTTGTTGTCACGACAGTGATTAAAATTTAAATAGACAAATTAAACATAACCTTCATCTACCTTGATGATATGTTTTCGTTATATAACTTCACCTATACACTACCGAGATTTATCCAAGGGGAGTAACATTGAATTAAGCCAAAAACAATAGTCTCGAATGCCCATATCTGAATGTTCAGGCAATAGGGAGGATTTCTCTTCCCCAAATTGTAACTTTCTCTTCCGTGACGGGGACATTCCTTCGTCCTTCATATGGTCTATATATTTCCAGCTTGTTCTTCGTGCCTATGTGCATAGCATTTTTATGAAAAAATATGGCATGTATGCCAGAAAGACACAATCCACGTAGCAACGTTTCAGATTTTAATAAACGCAATCTCTGTAAAACTTACAAATTATTAATTTGAAAATAAGAGATGTGGTAGGAGTGTCTATAAGACAGCCATTCAACAAATGGCATCGATTTTAAACTTTTACAGGGTCCATTAAGGCCTCTAAAAATAATTTGAGTCCATATCGTTACGGAAGCTGTAAAAGGACCCCAAATTACACAATGTGGAAATATTCTTAAAACTCGACAATCGACCTAATCTATTAAAAAAGGTGAACAATTAACAAGAAATGACTAATTAAACAACGAAGTCAAGGAATTCGTTACCACAAATTAATTAAAACTTTTACTAAATTCTTTCATAAAATATAAAGATTTGGTATCAAAATGTTTAATGTAATTTCATCTGACGGAAAAACGGGATATCACAACCTACTATTATGATATTGACTTCATTGTTTATAGCTTAATATTGATCTAAACAGTTAATATTTGTTATAAAATTTTCTATCTGTCGATATATTTTTTATATTGTTATTTCCACTTAGTAGTTATCCCTGCCGTCGGATTTGGTCTCCCATTTCAATTTTTATGGTTTTGAGTGCTTCTTCCACTATATTTGAATCTTTGACTTCCTATGTTGCGGTTCTAATGCTATTGATGAAGGGTTACTCCTTGAACTGTACATATCACAAGCCAGGAACCTTTAGTCCAGTGGTTGTCTTTGTTAAATAGTCATTAGTTTATATTCTTTCACCATTTTTTAAATAATTTTTATTTTCACATTATATATTTTGAGGGCCTTTCACAGCATAATGTTATGGACTCCAGTTCATTATTGAAGACCGCATCGGGACCTGTAAAATGTTATTTCGATTGTTATTTGGTGGATGATTGTTTCATTGAAAATCAAACCACTTTTCTTTTTTCTATAATACAGCTTTTTTATTAGTCTATAGAACATGTAAACTAATTTCCCTTGACAAGGAAAAAACACTCGATATTCATTGGAATGATTACTATAATCCGGCGGTAGGACTGAATTTTGGCTCTGCATTACCTTTTACAAGTTTTACAAAGTTGAATAAATATAGTGAGATTTTAATATGTTATTTTTATATTTCAAGGAGTAACCTCTCACAAAAAGCATTAGAACCAAAACATAGGAAGTCTGAGATCCAAACATAGTGACAGATTTACTCATATCAAAACAAATCAAGGAAGACAAAACCTGAAAACTGGTTTCTTTTATATAGTGTTTACTATTCAAATGCTATTATATCGTATTTTATTTTAAAAATAACATAACAATCAATTACATGGTTTTTTTTTATTTTATAACTAGAAAACCCAGTTCAAAATGAATAAGTATTAGTTAAGGGAACTAGTTAGACCATAAGAAATGAATTAGGGAAATGGGATTAAACACCACAATAAATTATTAAGTAGTGCTTTAAAATAAGAATTGATTTACTGTATTCTTTTACTTTACAACCACTGAATCTTGCCACATCCGTTTACGTCCAACATGGGCGCGATGCCCTAAACATTTTCAAAATCCTTTATGTTAAAGTTGATTGGATTTTATCTTAAATAACATCTTATTACAAAGTAGAAATGTTTGACTCAGACTGTTGCGATGTATCAAGTAAATATTTTCACTGATGGATAACTACAAATCATCATATTAGACATGGCAGCAGACAAAAATCGTTTAGTCCCTAGACAGACCAAACAAACGGAACGAAAGACACAAATTTACCCAAAACACTACCCTGAAAGCGAACGCAGGAGTAACACATATCCTTCAAATCAAGGTTGAGTTCTAGTGCCCCAGAAACATATGCAACTCAAGGTTCGTTGATGGCATCCGTCTTTACATTTTATCACGAAGAATTTGACAGAAAGACGTTCAATCCTGATACGTTTCCTTGTTTTATCACGGAACTAACTGCATTATTTTTTATGTTAAATTAATTTGCAATTTATTCTAGACTTTACAGCCTGCATACGGTATATGCGGAATGGATCTTTATCCCTTGCAAATGATTTAAGGTATTGTTTTGTATGAATTTCCGGTACTAGCATTAATTTAGATTCATAACCCTATATACGGAAAGGCTTCGAAATGAATCGTATTTAGAAAATTATCTATCTACAGCACTTCCTACTAACTTCCTGCTTTGATTCTTCTATAACGTTTTGTTTTCCAATTGATTTGGTTCTTGATAATGATATGATGTTACTAAATGAAATACGTAGATAAATTCACTATATCTACGCAATATTTTTAAACTTGTAGTCTGTAGGGCTTATTTATACTTTTCGGATGACTGTGTCATTCATAAACAATCATATCACATTACTTATGCGACCCTTGAAAAGGTGGATAGAACCCAGGGGAGTGTAACCCTTCTGGAGAACATGATCTTGCTACTGTTTGCTGAGGTTTATTTTTCCTTTTTGTGTTTTTTTTATGTTTTGACTTCTTCTTATATTTATGTGCTAGGAATTTTAACCTGTCACATAGTTATTCTGATTTTTAATGTCAGTCTTCATTTAAACTCTTCACAGATAGTATTTATTATACTTTGTCGAAATGTATAACAGCATTCGAACAAAAAAAAAAAAAAAAAAAAAAAAAAAAAAAAAAAAAAAAAAACAAAAAACAAACAAAAAAAAAAAAACAAACAAAAAAAAAACCCAAATATATATGGCACATTTTTGTTTTTAAGTTTCTGTCGGTACATCATATGTTAAGCTTATTTTACAAAGCTTACATAGGAAAAATACAAAATTTTGTAGACAGAAAGAAAACTGCCACATCAAATTATGAAATAAAATTGGTATAGATAGCTTGTATAAAATGCTTTTAGAGTAAGATGGGGGTCAGCGTTCTTGTTTACGCGGTAAAATTTGGGAAGTTTATACCAGAATTTAAAATTTTATACACTCAACAATAGGAATGTGTAATGAAACAGTGTCGATCAACCATTAACACAAGAAAGAAAGTTGAAAACACTAAAAGAAAGAATATGGAATATATGCCAGAAAGTCACAATCCACATCTTACATGTTTATAACAGTTAATAATCAGAAGCAAAATTCAAATGCATGTAAATCACTTTTCTGTACAAACCTCCTTAGACATACTAAACCAAAAATAGGAAGATAGTCGAACTTTCTGTATTTCTAGTTTCATTCATGGACATGCCAAAAGAGACAATCGAAATCATACATCTACATAATACAAAATTACTAATATTGAATAAATATGGAAAATGTAGGTATGCTATATGTACATTTCCAGGAGAAACCTCTCATCGGCAGCATCAGAATCGAAACATAGGAAGTCAAAAATACAAATATAGAAAAAGAAGCAATCGAAATGGGAAGCCAAATCCGACGGCAGGGACCCATATTAAGTGCAATCCTGTTCAAGGCCTTTCCGTATTTTCAGTCTTTTAGAATTTTAGCAAATGCAAAAATTTATGTAAACAGTGTTAGATAAATTTAATGTCAGACAAGTCTGACAACTGGGCTGGTGAATACCCTCGGGGACAATGTTCCACCAGCAGAGGTATCGACCCAGTTGTTTCAAAATACAAAATTACCAATATTGAATAAATATTGAAAATTTAGGTATGCTATATGTACATTTCAAGGAGTAACCTCTTACCAGTAGCATTAGAACTGAAACATAGGAAATCAAAAATCAAAAATTTAATTATAGCAAAAGAAGCACTCAACCAAACAAATCGAAATCTTATGCATTTCAACTTACATCACGGACCTAATGCAATATAAAAAATAACGATAATAATCAGGTAATTTTACAAATACATGTTGGAATCTTTCCAACACACATTCCGGAAAATGTACCGGAAAATGCGCGTTAATCGTTTTAATTTCCTTTTTACCTCTTCGATTAACCTTCATAAAACATGCTAGGGGCAAAAATGGCAAGACCGGTAAAACTGTAAATTTCTAGTTACATGTATAGACAAATGAAATATAAAATATTTAGATAACAAACAGGGCCCATTTGTTCGTCGCGTAGAACGACGAGTTAATTTAATTTGTGTTAAATTTTATTGGATTGTACAGAATTTAGCTCCTAGTTTAAATTTAACCATGATTTAAATTGTTCAAAAACTGGGCCCTGGTACATTGTAGTTCTACAAATAACATAGTTGGTTAAATGTTAACCATATGTTTACAACATTGTAATTTTAAAGACTTTTTTTCTAGGTAACAATAGGCCATTCGAAGGCAATACGTCAGCTATCATTGCCTATTATGGCCATATTTGAAATGTCAGATATTATAGTAAATAATATGTGGTGTAGTTGCAGTTGATGAACACTGATTTTGGTTGACATGGAAGTAGATTTGGATCTGACATTTTTTCAAAACAGTTTTCTATCCTAACGTTTTTCGGTGCGCTTGCGTGTCTACATTTGTCCCATTTTCAATAATCATTTGAATTCTTGGATATTTCCATCCTGCTTTTTTTGTCAGCAACTTTTTCATCCTTCCTTTTTTGTCAGCAACATTTGCACCCTGCCTTTTTATTTCAAATTTAATTAATTCCCACATCCCACAAAATAACAAACCATTACTCGATATCATATTAAAATGAAAAGATATGGGGTAAATTTCAGAGAGATTGCACTCCAACCACGCAAAAAAGAGGGAATTAGGTAGACATTTTACAATTTACACATTTTGCACTTTCATTAATGCCTAGTTCACAATTGTTTTCAATTAACTATCATCTTAATTTAATTTCAAATATTCAACATTCTTATTTTCTAATGATGTATAAATAATTAAATAAATGTAATAAAATTTAAATCAAGCCAGTCTTTCCAATATATGATATTTTTTAGTCAAAACCCTACAGCCTTGTTATGTCATTCATTGATAATGCATTCAAACTGAAAGTTGCATTTTGTACTCATAAAAATATAGTATGTGCAACATTTCAAATTGTAACATGTGCACATTTTTACGGCATATGATATAATAATGCAGATATGTCGAGACTTATATAAAATGATTGTTTATAAACATCTTGGCTTCACTTCCCTGTTCCTTTTTTGTATATAAATAAAGATAAATAAGATGATATGTATTGAAAATCTCATTGGCTTCTTGTCAAAATTTAAAAGGGAAGATAATTTGAAGGTCGATTTCCTGAAAGTATAGTTATAATATAAGCTTCAAAAGCTTCAGGTTTAAAAGCCTTATATAAGATTATCCACAATTACAATGTAATTTGTTTTCTGGCCGTATAGTTTTCTTTTGTCCCTCTTTCTAATTCACAATGTGGACATGCACGTATTTGCTGATACTAAATACCAGTTTACCGCTTTTGCCGCTTAAGTACTGGGAACAGTTCTATGCTATTTCTTAATTGAATCCATAGCTATTAAAAATCGAGAATTTATCAAAAACAACTACAGGAATTTCAAGAGACATAATAGAAGTTTACCAATGTTGCATATGTGGTGAATTGTGATGTGCTACATGTTTAAGCAACATCTCATTAGTATCAACAGAATACAGGAAGTAAAAGAACCAAATGATTAAGAGATCAGCAAAACTAAAGCAGAATTGCCTCTTTTTGAAAATCTAAATCTAGACCTTCCATGATTTTGTTCTTGTTTCCGATATTGTTCATATTTTATGGGGGAAAGTTGTTATTTTATTAGACTTGAAGAAAAAAATACAAAATATAGCTTAAAAGTTCCAAATGCTTTATTATTTGTGGATATTATTAAAAACTAATCTTACCAAATCCAAAAAGTGGAAAAGAAATGCAAATCATACAAAAATGCAAAATCTGTTTCTAACGTGTTCCATAGAGTTTTGAATTTTATTAGGAATGGTTCTGAAAATTAAAACAAAATCGAAGATCGGCCAAAAATCGTCATAAGCCTTTAAAATTGTTGGTTAATTTTATTGTCGTATATTATTTAGATCTTTGACATTTGTAACACCAATTAGAGAAAAAATCCTTATTTATATATTTTAATGAGTAGTTGCTACCATTGTTACAGTCATTAGAATAAATGGGAGATGTTGAACGATTGTCAGCCATCGAAAAAATCATCATTAAAATTTACAGGTTACTTTAAGACCTTTATTATAGACAAAAGATCCGCACACAAAGCATCTTAATAACATTTGTTTGCCTTTCTATTTTACTTAGTTCAGGTTATACATGAAATATAACGCAAAGAAACATGTTTTATAACATATTAAAAACAAACCTTATTACTTCAAAATAACTTGCTGATGGATTAGTGCTGGCGCTTTATGTATTTCTCCCCAACTATGGTGGGAGGACATATTTTATGGCCTGTCCGTGTTCCCGTCACAAAATTTGTCAGCGCAACTCCTCTGAAACGACTCATCCGATTTTTATGAAACTTCATACGTTGATGGGACATCATATGTACTATTGCATGAAATTTTGATTCCCTCATTTTTGTGGGAGTTTTATGCCGCATTAATCATTGAAAATCTATATAAATGACCTTATTAGGGCAACTACATTAAGCTCCTCATCCGATATTAATGCAACTTGATATGTAGAAAGAACATCATATCTAATTGCTGATATTACCATGACATTTTTTATCCCCTCACTTTTGCGCTTTTGAAATTAGGAAATACTTATAAATGACCATGTAAGCACAACTTTTCTAAAATTACTCATCCTATTTTTATTTAACTTCATACGTTGATGGGATTCGATTTTTATGAACCTTAATATTAAAAAAGAACATCATATGTACATGTGCATATTCGAGGGGGGGGTATGTTTTTGCGTCCAGAAACAACGCCTAGTTATATATATATATATATCTTTGAATTAATAATTTACCTCTGATATCACTTTTAACAAATATTTGAGTGGTTATTGTTGAATAATGTGCCTATTGATCAGCTCAGAGATCTGAGATCATCGCGCGGTAGTCAATGCCTGGGGTGGAAGATATAGGACATCTTTGAAAAAGAACGGGTAATCTGAAACGTACTTTGGTAATGCGTTATTTCAATAAATCTTTGTTTTTACAACATTTCGGTTGCTTAGATGCCCAGTGGAGGAAAAAATATGACAAATCATTGAGTATAAATATTGGTTACAGAATTTGAAGGGACAACCTCACTGCTTACAAAATCTTTGAGCAATAAAATATCGTAACAAACTACATAGACGTTTTAAATTTAAAATTATTTTTATTAGGTTTGACGATTTTAAAGAATTAGATTGTGAAATTGGTGTACCAAATTTTATAGGCGACTACAAATCAAAGAAATGATCAGGTAAGGGCTGTTTATGTTTTTGTGACACTTTCTTGCTATGATATCGAGGACACCGATGGGATACTTTCTCGCTGTGATATCGGGGACACCGATGGGAAACTATCTCGCTATGATATCGGGGACACTGATGGGATACTTTCTCGCTATGATATTGGGGACATCGATAGGATACTTTCTCGCTATGATATCGGGGACACCGATAAAATACTTTCTCGCTATGATGTCGGGGACACCGATGGGAAACTTTCTCAATATCTGTATCATAGTCGTTAATGGAACACTTTTTCAATATATATCAATGTCGTTAATGGACACTTTCTCATTATATAACCCAGGGTTACACGTTGGCAATTTCCCAATATCTTTGCTATGCTGGGATATTTTCCCATTATTTAAGTCAGGGTCATTTAATTACACTTTCTCGATATCTTTTTTCCGGTCACTAATGGGACGTATTTCTCATTTATTTTTATTTGGGTCACTGACGGAAGAATTTCTCGTTATCTTTATCCGGGTGGCTGAAGGAAAATTTTTTCAGTATCCAAATCCTGGTTAATAAAGGGATAATTTTTCAGTATTTATAGTGAGATCACTAATGAAACCTTCCTATATATCTATATCAGGATCACTTATTTTTTAAATATCTACATCACGTTAAAAATGAGAACCTTTATCGGTAATTGTGTCAGCGTCACTAATGGGACGCTTCCGTACAATTTTTTCCAGAGGCGTTAATGTGAAAATCCTAATAATATTTATCAGAGCCACTTTTTTAAGTATCTATATCAGACCCACTGTAGAAAGACAGTGAAATTTACGCATAATGTTACGTTTTGAAAATACATGACCCGACTTTCAAAATGATTTCTTTTGAACGCTATATTAAGACAGGTACAGACTAAGTGCTAGTACACTTTTTCGCAATAAAGGCGTTAATTAAAATATCGTTTATAAAGTTCGAATATGCTAAAAGGGTAGACACAAATTGTTAAATAGGAAGACAGACAACAAAAAAAGAAAAAAGACAAACATTCTAAGAACAAGACTACACTGTAAACTAAAGCTAGAGTAACACGGACCCTATTAAAACACTGGGGCCTGGGTGGCCGAGTGGTCACGGTAGTTGATTTAAACTTACCTGCACAGATCAGTGTATCCTTTCACCTATACGGCGTGAGTTTACGCCTGGGTTTGTACCATACAAATACGGGTTGCGTTTAACTCGCATCACACGTGATAAGGTTGGCAGTTACCTGCCCAAGGTCAGTGGTTCTCTCTGGGTATTCCGGCTTCCTCCATCTGTAAAACTGACCGCCGCGATATGACTGAAATATTGTTGAAAGTGGCGTTAAACCCCAGTCAAACAAACAAAAACTATTAAAAACTTATGTGAGTTAAGGTGCTCTGTAAGGGTGGGAAGCTCCTACTCTACTAGTGGCACCCGTCGTGTTACTCATTGTAGTAGAACCCAGGGAAATTTCATTTGCCATGGGAAAAGACTTTTGACAACCAAAGTAAAGAAAAGTGACTGTGGTAGGAATTGCATTTTCTTCTTCATTAGTGATAAAACTTTTATTCAAAAAAACTTTTACATGCTGCCTACAAACATAGCACTAAAAGTTGAGGTCTATTTCCAAGAAATTTCATAAATACGCCATTCTTCAGGTTCCATAGTCGTCTATTTAGTCATAAGGCGCTTTTGGCGGAGATGCTCTATTTTCTGGCGGAGAAAACAAACAGGCCAAATTCTATATCCTCGCCTCTCAATCCCACAGGACACCATTGTAATTAACATATAAGAATTAATAACTATATGTAATGTTTCAGATAAGATGCAAACTCATGTCGCTGATTATGAATTTGATCCCGAGAAACAGTTAACTTTACCAGAATTTTACCGGAAGTTCAAGGACAAGTTACCTCTCCTGGTCATAGTTACCGAGGGATTTTATGGTGAAACGAAATATGATGACTATGCAAATGATCAGGTTTGTAATAATACTACTTTGTATGAATGTTTTGTATCCAAAAATTTGTACTTTAACTCGTTTATATGAAAACAGTCAACACAACTTTCCCTCATTGTAAGTTGTAACGCGTTGCATATATATACAGGGGCGTAGCTGGCCCGTATTGAAGTGTACGCAAAATTATGGGCGAGGGGTCTTGGGGCCGCTTAAGGGGTCCAGGGGGCGAAGCCCCCCCGGAAGCTCATGGATTTTAGCAGATTTGACGGCATACAAAACAGTTTTTCTGAGACCACAGTATACTGACGTTGTGTCGTGTATATTGATTTTTTAAAGCTTTATCAAGGACGTATTCACCATGATTTCTTCGACATACTCATTAACACAAAGCACTGTGACAAAACACGAAAGTATGTTTCTGAAACACTAGTAAAACACTAGTGTGCAGCTTTTACTAAACTTATAAATTCCCGCAATGAATGCATAAATTATAATGTGTGTTAATTTCAGTCACTTGGTTAAAACTTCCCGTTCGATAAAAAAAAATCCACGTTCGTCAAAATTTAGCACATAATAAAAGTATAAAGGTCTTTTGGTGCAAGCAAATAAGATTGTCTTTAATCAGCAAATCAACTTGAGAAAAATACGAATAGCAGTAACGTAAAAGATCAGTACAAGACCAATGCAAATCTACCTCGATATGCATCGTAGATATGGTGTTACTTCACGTCACGAAATAAAATTGAAATATTAAGAGATAATAATTTTAAATGCATTGCGTTATTGACATAAAGCACGACAAAATATATATCGGTATTCGGCTTCGCCTCGCCTTTTACATATCTTATTGTCCCGACAAATTCCTGTAAAATACTAGAAAAATACTGTGTAACTAATAGTCTCCGACTCGTCTGAGTGTGAGATACATATAATGTAGTTAATTATGGCGATTCGATGTTGCAAACAGATATGAAAAATATGCTTCTAGTGAAAAAAAACTCTAGAAAAGTATAAAAACCCACATCAAAATACATAACACATAAAATCTAAATCTTGCAAACAAGATGTCTTTACATTTCTTATAATACTCACTAAGTCTCGCCAGAAATTTGGTCGAATATGGGTAGAAACTCGGAATCGGATACAAATGTTTGAGGGTAATATAAATTTACTGAGATGGTCTCTTTTCTGAAAACTGGTATCGGGTTTTTTCAGCTAAGACTAATCGGGATTAAGAGTCTTCACTTTAAAATTCTTATCTTCAGGATTGAACTGTATCAATATAAAATAATTTAAATCAATAAATTCGGAAATCTACATTTCAAATGCGTGAATTTGGACTTCGACCTCTCCGACATGAAGCGCATATACACAGATATACTAAGGGGTTCAACTTTATTTTTCATTAAAAAAGGGAGTACCTTTCGTATTTTTATCTCGTATATTTTTAACAAAGTGAAACTGGTCACAAAACCATTTGAAATGTGATGTGATTGAAGAATCTTATTATATTCAAGATCAAGTGGATAGAAATTCCTGGGAAAGGTTTAGCCATATATGCATAAAATATGTCTT
>JAULBM010342441.1:0-12518 GCA_032357055.1 Geukensia granosissima
CAGACAAGACCATGGCCAACAAAATGAAACGAAAGACAAACATAGAACACACAACACTACACTGAAAACTCAAGCTGTAGTAACACGAACCCTATAAAAAACAGGGTGAGTTCAGGTGATCCGGAGGGTGACCAACTCCTGCTCCACTAGTGGCACACATCGTATTACTCAGTAGTCAATGCCGGTGCGGAAATTTCTTTCTCAACCCCCTTCAGATTTTTAATTGCTTAAAAGACAGAATAGCCGAAATGTGAGAAACTCAGTTCATGAAACCTACATGCGGAAAAGTAGCAAATACCAATTTTAAAATAGTTTTAATTTCTCCTTATTTGTCATAGTATCTTTCCATTTCGATACATCGGGGCATTAATCTTATGAAGGCGTCAGTAGATATTTCTACGGTAGAATAGTTGAGTGCATATAGGTTCATGTTTACTGAATTAATATACTTTTTCACCTTTTTACCTTTTTTCTCATTTACCACCCAGTGGATATTTCTTGGGTGTTTTTCCTATCATTATTCAAGGTCATATGTCATTATATTGTAATATTTCATTTTTTTCATTGTACTAAGTACAATGACCAAGGGTAGTCTAAGAACTGTTTCATGGTAAGAGATGATAGATTTTATTGATAATTAAATCAAACCATCGTAAATATACCAAACTATCTACTTACTTATTTTTATCCCATCTTTGTACTTTTTGTAATGCATTATTGTATTATGTGCATGTATGTATGTAGTAGATTTTGAATGTTTTGAGGGCCTCAATAAAAAGTAGACATGTTCTAATTGGATTACCCTCATTAAATAAAGAGTTTATTATTATTATTATTATTATTTTGCTTTTTATGTGTCCGTTAATTTAGATTACAAACCGATAAGTGAAATTTCTTTTGTTTTGCAAGGTATTTTATTTTCACAATTCCCAGTGATCGATTCTATTCTTCAATAGAATCATTGTTGAAATAAAACCTACTCCGAATTAAATACTCCTCTCATGTTAATAATTCACATTAACCGGTAAATTATCACCTTTGGCAGGTAAATAATTCTGCCTTTAAACTTACAACCCTATAATGAGTCTGTCCCTGCAATTTCAAAGGGGGCTATCAAAGGATAATTAAGTAAATGTCAATATATGTTGTCAATAGAGGAAAATGGAATCGTCAGAATATAATATTCCAATATCACATACTTTATACATGTACAAAAGTTTTCACGAGATTTTTTTCTATCGTCCTATATAAAAGCACCTTCCTTATTGAAATGAAGTGTACCTGCGGGTATTCATTTCTTTGTTTATTTGAATTGTTTAAACACGCGGTATTGCTGTGAATTGTGTTATTTGGACTCGTCCAGATGTAGTGAAGTAAGGTACCGAAAATCAACAAAATATACGAATATTTTCGTTTATTTGTCGGTTTGTAAGTTGGTTAAAGGATTCAGTACGGTTTTTTATTTCATTAAACAGCTTCGAAACAGAAAGGTGTGCCTAAACACCCATCGGGACTTCGTCCCTCGTGGTGTTTAGTCCCCCTTTCTGTCTCTCGGCTGTTTAATTGAAAGAAAAACATATCTTCATCCTTTCACCTTTACGTATTGGTGACTTATATCTCTGAAAATGACATGCTCAAATGTGTAGTTGTTTCTTCAAATGTAATTCTTTCAGATATATGAAATAAAGCATTAATAAATTCTAATCCGAATTCATGAAGATTTATTAGTATTGTGAAAATGATATGGCAATGTTGCATAAATTTAAACACCGACTGCCTTGCTTCGAAGACGAAATTAATAGATTACGATATTGATTTATCATGATGGAATTGTTTTCATACTAATATAATACAACATGCAACAGTCATAGTTTATCTAACTCGTATTGCATCAGGAGGTTTGCTGGTACATGTAAAATATAAACACATGTTTAATAAACATTTTTGTCACATATTTATACTGTTCTAATTTTATCAATTTCAAAGTATAAATATAAAACAGTTAAACAAATTCAATAACATCAATTTGACTACTGGTCCCTGCAATCTAGGCACATGCGCATAATCTATCTGTCAGGGTTATGTTTTTGAGCGTTTTAACCTCCCAGTTATCTGGGACAGGGGTTTGAGAGCCTCATTGAAACCTCTTGATTTGTCAATCTTTTTTTCTCGTGGTTGGAGAACGGTCTCTCTGACATTTACCCCATATCTTTTCATTGTCATATACCAAGCAAATGTATGAGATTTAACTCTTAAATTCATTACATAGTACACAGACAAAAAGTCCTTGCTGTTTCTGACAGCTATTTCAAAATCCCAAAACAGTTGATGATATACATCTGAACATGGTTTCCATAATTAATACAACAATCAAAACATGGTCAACTAGATATATGGTTTGATTTATTTATAGCCAAAGAAAACAATATATATTTAAAAGTTAGAAAAGTAAAAGGAATCGACAGCATGTAGGAAAAAATGTATCATTGGTGTAAATTGATGAGTAGAGTGGCATTATTTATTTATTTCAAACATCTCACTATTTAAAGGCCGTAAGCTAACACACATTCATTGATAACTTAATCAAAGCACATGATAAGCCTTATAAAATTGTCTTTAAATCAACAAGCTTCATTCGCAACATGTGTCAATAAATCGCAGAATCTCAAAACGGTAAATTTTGTATTTGCCACTGTCCCCTGATTTAATTTGAACAATACCATTTTAAATATATATTTAAAGTGAACTGAGAATTTAGAATTTAGAATGAACAATTCAGATTACTAATATGTCAAGGGTTAGTATGATCAAATCAGATATCACGAAATTCTTTTAAATGGGTAGGGGTCGTGCGTATATTTATTGTTGCAGGTAACAGGTTTTTCTGTACTCATACATCTATGTATTTGATATTTATTAACACATATTTTATTTCTGCTTAACGTCCAGCAGACAAAATTTAAGCCCTATTAAGAAAAGGAACGAGTCATAAGGGGTCTTTGACGTGCTTAGAGCGCGGCTTTTTCTAAGCACGATGTGTTATCAGCGTCTCCCTTTCGACGGATTGTTAATGTTTACACCCGGAACAAGGGATGCGTCTGTTCGAGGACTAATACTTGCAGCAAGGGGATTAAAACTGCTTATTTTTCGTCGGCCTAAACTGTTTGCGAAGGTAAGGTCGGCCATTTATTCATCACACTCAAATTAACGGACACCCATTTAGCCGGAGTCTTACATGCAGGCGGAGATACCGAACATACCATGGCAACATAGTTTTTTTTGAAAATAGACGAAATAGTTGTTGGATATCCAGTTATGGAACACTTTATTGTTTCATTAAATTTTGTTCCTTTAGTAGTTTTTTCTGTGGTGATTCAGACATGTACAAGATTACCTTCACCTGAAACTATAGACAAACTATACAAACTATATTTTTCTCGATAAAAAATACATAAAACAATGAAATTCTTAAAAAAAATTAGGAAAAGTTAGCTTTTCTCACGGAAAGCTTGGAGTCATCAAGATTTGGTTGATCGGTACGAAATATCAATATCACAAATGACAATGGATATCTTCCCACTGTCGTGAATACAAATCCGTTCCTATAACGGTTTAGACTTACATCGATTGTGACTATACACTGACTTTGTCTACTGAGTAACACGGCGGGTGTTACTAGTGGAGCAGACGTTGATAACCCTACCGGATCAACCGAACTCACATTGGTATTTTAAGGGTTCGTGTTACCCCCCGCTTTAGTTTTCAGTGTAGTGTCGTGTGTTCTATATTTATCTTTCGTTTCATTTTGTTGGCCATGGTTTTGTCTGTCTACCGACTTAACGATTTCTGTTTGCCCCTTTGGTATCTTCGAATTCCTAATAAATAATTTATTATCAGAAAATCAAAAAAAAAATTAGGATCACCGGTCTACTTGTCTTCCTCCATTAATAAATCTATGGCTATATAGTACAATTCTTTATAAAATAAGGTAATTTCAGTTACCTTCCCTGTCAACGTTTTATTCCTTAAATATTAAAAAGCTCTTTATACTATGTAATTTCGTAAAAAATGTAAATGTCATAAGATAAAGAATTACAATATGTTTTTTTCAGTTTTAATTTCATACAAGTATTTTCTTTGTAAAATAATTTTTATTTAAAGTTTGGAAACAAAATGGCGGAAGACACCCGAGCCTCCTGAGGAAATTTAAATGACACCATATATAAGTTTTTGAACATTTAGAGTGGGAGATATTGAAAGCATTAGCAACTGAGGTGCTTAACAAGAAGCACATATAAATGTGTTGCTTCGACAACAGCGCATTTATATGTCCAGTGTGAACTAAGGACAATTTTGATAAGTGTTGAAACAGCTTTTTGCCTTACACAGTATTCTACTAGACTCAGTTAAGTGCTGGAAACAGTTAAATGATAAAACATGGGATATCACGTCCTACTTTTTACGGAAACGTGGTAAATAAAGCTCGGAAATTTCCACATGGTCTTAAAGTTCATCATAATAAACTTATCCGTAAAGGGTATCGTCACAGCATTATTATAAAATCTTTAAATATTGTTTTTATTGGAACTAATATTGACTTTCTTGTAAATAGCTTAATTCGGAACTAAGAGTTTATACTTGCTATAACATTTTCTACTTCCTGTCTCTATATATTTCATATTGGCGTTTGCACAACCCATGTTTACTTTGACGTCTAATGATATTTAACACTGAATCCAATTGGACGTTTTTAAATTGACACCGTTGTGAGGGAAAACTTGGTTTCCCTATCGGTAGCTTTTGGTTTTTTTTTACTAGCAGACATCAACTGCGAGTACACTTTTGAGGTCGAAACTTTTGTTGTAATTTGTGTTAAGTTTTAATTATACGTGTTATTGGTTTTCAGTATCGATTCATTTCAATCGATTTTATAGTGTGTTTTTTATTGTTGTTTTTGTCACCGGTTTAACCCCGCCACATAATAATGTGCCTGTCCCAAGCCAGGAACCTGTAGCCCAGTGTTTGTTGTTGTTTTGTTTTGTTAGTCATTTATTGTTATATGTTCACCATTTTTGCTTTAGATTAGGTCGATTGTCGTGTTTTATGTATAGTTTCACAATTTGTATTTCGGGACCTTTTACAGCTTCCGTTATGGTATAGATTCAGATTCATTGTTGAAGGCTATATTGGGACCTGTAGAAGTTAAAAGTCTACTGTCACTAAGTGGGTGGCTGTCTCATTGACAATCATGCCACATCTCCTTTTTTTATATGGATAAATGATCATTTGCTCTTCATTATCCCCAAAACTTGAGGAATTAATTTTTTATTTTTAATTAGAAATAATTTGGAATATACCAAAATAAAAATAAAAATTTTCCATATCATGGAAAATTGAATGTTTTGTCCATTTTAACAGTTTTTAACTAGAAAAGAGGTAGGAGACAGAAAATGCATTGACATATCACAGAAAGCTCACATTTAGAAAAATCAAATTGACTGAAATATGAAAGTAATAATAAGTAGTTGCTACAAAATGCTCCAGGTAATTTTTGTTAAATTTTTCATAAGAAATCATTTGAAAAGTTTCTTCAAAAATCGGACTTGGCTATAATCATTATGGCGTGGCCATTTACAACCCCTACCCCTACCGCCGAATTGTCCATTTTCAATACGGTATACAACAAATATTTTACTTTCTTATCAATAATGGAAATTTCAGACAAGCTATTTGAAGAGGTCTTTATAACTTCTTCTGCATCGAAAATGTTTGTTGAGATTTTCCTTGATACAAATCAGAAGATCATTTTTTTAAATTTGAGGGAGATATAATGTAATAATAAGTATTAATTTTCTCATAAAAACGAGCCAAGCTGCAACATTGACAGAAACACAAATCATCAGTTATCACATAGAAGCTACTATCCAATTAAAGTCCAATTTGACATCTTTGTTCCTAAAAAGTAACATTTTTGACGTATGTATTTATCACAATGTTTCGATTACTCATTTGTCATTTATTTTGACGAGTACACTTTTTTATTTTTGGAGATAATCATGACGAAATTATACAAAATTTCCAACGACATGTAACTAATTGTAAACCAGAATAACTTATAGATCTTTTAACAAGCATTTTTAGTTACTGCCATTACTTTCATTAATGATATCAATAGGTAATAAAAAGATGGGACAACCATCCGAAACGTATAATTACAGTTTGCCTTAACCTTTCATTATTAGACAAAAGTCCGCAAAATACGGCTAGCTGTAAAAGGTTAAAAAAATAAAATGTGATGATATATCGCATTTCCGGAAGGCCGTGGTTCCTTCTAAAATTCAAATTTACCATCTGGTCCCGGGTTCCTAGTCGTGTTGGATAAAGTTTCCATAGAAATAACCGCTAAAACGTGCATCAGTTTCTGTCGAGGACAAATAGTTTTAGCTTTACGCACATCAATTATGTGTTGGGGCTAACAAATTTGTGGTTGCTTAACCCACCATCCTTACCTAGGACAGCGGTATGGCAAAAGAATTTTAAAAAGAATTCATCAAAACCACCTGTATAAGATTAACATTTAATAGTCGATACGTAGCACACAGACCATCATAAACAAAACAAGAAAGAACTTGTGTCTACCTCGAAAAAAGGTCTCGTTGTTTAAGAGGGCTTGTTTAAACTCCAAATTGATAAAATTCAATGTTCTTTTACCAATCAAAACACGTCCTTTTGAATAAAGTGTAAAAACCCTCAGAGGAAATGGTATCGTGGAAATGTAAATGATAAATATTATCGATAGCATGTTGGACAAAAATGTAATAAAATATCGGCTTAAATTAGTCTTGCAGTAAATTAATAGGGAGTCAATGTGATTCCAAAGAACACAATATTCGATCTTTAAATAGTGTTATATAGATAACCTTTATGTTTATATTTTTAAAAGTAACTTTAAAGTCATAAATTAACGAGCTTTATTTAGAATAATTCCATAAACCGTGGGGTGTGATATCCTGTGTTATTTATTTTCTGCAGATGCAGCCAAACTTCCAAGTTAAATCTTTGAAATTTTGATAAAATTTGTAAAGAATGTTTAACTAATGTATGGTAACGAAATCCTTAGCTGGTAAAGATTACGTTCGTTCAAATCTAAAGAAATCGCTGCATGTATACACGGAAAAATGAAAATGATGAGAAATTTATACAAGTTTAAAATCATTTATTAAATACAATTATAGGAAATTTAAGAACCTCCTCAAGGTTTTGAACATTTTTGACTTGTCATTTAACAAACAGAGGAAATTACTATTTGTAAGTTTACGTTGGTGGAAGTGTGTCTCATTGACAACCATACCACATGGTTTATTTATGTTTTTTATTAGAGAAAGCTTTTCATATTTTTTATTTTAAAAAAACAATTATCAAGAAAATACGGCAGTTGATTTTAAGAACACAATGACATTATCCATTAAACTTGCAATAAATTGCGACGATGTATCACCAAAAGGTTCACCAGATCAATCCATTATTGATACTTATTGGAACTGACACTTTGAAAAAAAACTTAAACAAAAAGGACATCTATTGGAAGAAAAATGAATATTTCTTGTTAAATGTAATGCGATTCTTCATTCGGTGGTATCTGTACATAAAGCATAGTTTAGGTTTATTTTGCTTTGTGTATTTGGTACTCAGACGTCCTATATTTCGGTTTATAGGCTTCTGATGCGAGGTATTTCCATGAATTTGCCATATTTATTCTCTGATGAGAGGTTCACAAATCACATCAAATTGAAATATTTATTCAACATTTTTAAACTTGCATTTTGAAACCACTGGGTCGATGCCTCTGCTGTTGGTGTTCAACACCGCAGCTGTCAGATTCGTCTGATATAAAATTAATCACATAATGTTTTACAGAAATTTGCTTCATTTGCTTAAATTGGCTTCTCAACATATTACTCAGAGTAGTTTGTCACTACTGCTTGTAATGCTGGGTTTGCCTTCCTAGTTGTTTGGATTTAAGTACTGCTTATGTTTGAATGCTGAAGCTACTGATGTGAGCTTAATACTTGAAATGTTGAAATATGCATATCAAATTTAACATTTAAAATAAACATTTGTATACTTGTATGTCAAGTGTACGCTATTGCGATAATTAAACTTCCATCCCAGAAACATAAAGAAGCAAATAATTGTTGAATTCTTTTTTGATATAATCATCTGAGACAAGACGGCTTTTATTGACTTTTGATGAATAGACGTAGAAAATGGACATAAATAAAGAATCATTAAATATTAATTAAAACATACCCATAACAAAATGTTAAAATAATAAAGCAAACTTTCGTTTTGGGGTTTGTTTCTCATGTTTTCTCATTTTTTCAAACATTTGAACGATATTGCATTATATTTTATGATAAAAATCTTTGTTACAGCTATCACTCCCATTTGGAAATTATTTGTTTTTGAACGGAGTAGGCTATATGAACTTGGAAAAAATAATAATTTGTTCTTTCCTTTTGTAATAACTGATCCAGGTCATATACAGTTAGTGAAGTCGAATGTAAATGTTTGTTATTGTTTGTCATTGCATGAAGTGTTGAGGTTTACAATTTCCAAGTGGAGAAAACAAGTGATTAATAAGATTATAATGGATTACAGACCTATAACATCGAGATGTTAACCATAGAAGTTTTGAAGTCATAGAAATTGGGATATATCATATGTACAAAATTACAAGATCTTACAATGTTCTGTAAACAAGAAAAGTAATAAATATATCAGAAGCCGAAAGTAAAGGTTGGAACATGCTTCCTGTTTTGTTTTGCAGTGACAGGCTGTCTCGTATGGTTCCAAAGGAAAGAGATGTTTATTTTTACTTTTCTAGTTTCTTTACATAATTGAGGTGTATTATTACTCAAAACTAAATGTGTTCACCTACGCTTTTTTAGTGTGTCCGCATTGTTTACAGTTTTATGTAAAACATAAATGGAATTGAATGAATATGGTGAAGTTTGACATTTTTTATCTTCAAGTTAAGAATAAACCCCTCATCAGTATACAGTTAATGTTTGCAGCAAATACAAGTATAGAAATATAAGTTTTGAACAGAACTAGTAGCATCGATCAACAATGCTTGAAGCAACATTATATTGCAGAGCCGCTATAGGATAAGAATCACTATTGACATTTATACATACGAACCTTGCATGTGATTATGACTTGACATCACCATATAAATCAAGGTTACGCTGCTCAAGCATATATATTTCTTAATTAGGAGTCTAAGTCTGTATAATTTCTCGAGAGTTGAGATCAATTGTTTTTTGTTTCGCCGTTAATATTTGAAATCAGTAAGAGGAAGTATTTTGAACTGTAAGGTAAGGTTGTTTTAATTTTTTCTCATCTTTCATCAAATGTTGATCAGTATCAAAATTGATATTGATAATATCGGCGACAACACAAAAGCAAAATAAAATAAAAATATACAAAAAATAATAATAATTCATAATTAGCGCAAACAAAGGTACCATTTACAAAAACTCGTACAAAAGAACAAAGGGCGTGCTGTTCTTTAAGTTTTCTTCAAACCGAAGTGTTGGAATACAATAAAAACTAACTTTTTAGAGAACACGTAGCATCGATTAACAATTGTTGATTGAATATTATATTGAATCGCCGGTGTAGGAAAAAAATTGCAAGTGACATTTACGATTCTTGCAAGTGGTTATAGCTTGACATGAAAGTATTAAAAACAAGGTAAAGCATTTTAAACATACATATTTTAATGAGGATTTTGAGGAAATATATTATTTGAAGAGTTGCGATAATTTTTTTATCGTTCGCCATGTATATTGAAAATCTTTTACGGGAAAAATTTGAACTCAAGGGTAAGTTCGGTATATAATTCTTTGTTTAATTTCATTAACAATCTATTAGTTATAAAATTTTTTAATAAAAAAATTAAATTAAGAGAAAATTTTCCAAAAAGAAACTCCTAAATGATTCGTGATAAGCGCGATTAAACTTGGTAAAAGAAGTGACATACGACATTCAGAAACTTTCACCAAAAATTCATTTTAATTGTATTAAACAACGTCTTTTTGTACATTGCATTTTGCATCAGAACAATTTCATGGTTTTTGTGTTCCTCTTGATGGAAAATTGAAAATTATAACTCTATCTAATACGTGTGCCACCGACTACTCCCGATGCTTGGAGTATTACAGACCTTGTATTTGGCCAGTTAGTTTATGGAACTAGTTGCAGACTATAAATATAAGAGATGTTGTAATGTCAACTCCTAAGGGTATCTCCAATTGTTAAACTTTTATTCCCGTTAGGATTTTATATAGCCTAGCAATAAGCACTTAGTGACAGGCATACTGATGATGCATTGAATCCTGTTTCAATATACAAATATACCAATGTTAAACATATGGTGAATTTTGGTAAGTTATATTATGTACATTCAAGTAGTAATCTCACACCAGTAGCATTAGAACCAAAATCAAAGGAAGTCCGAGATCCAAATGTAGTATAATAAGTACTAAATTCAAAGAAATCAAAATAAAAAGTAAAAAATAGACTGCAATACGTGTCAATACCTTTCCGTATTTTCAGTGCTTTAGAATTGAAACATTTCTGTTACACATTGTTTATTAAAGTTCATGTTAGTCTGACAACTTGGTTGTTGAATACATTCGGGGCTCTCTGGTCCACCAGCAGAGGCATCGACCCAGTTGGTTCAAAATATAAGTTGAATCAAGTTGAACGGAAAATAAATAATTTGAGTTATGTTACATATATTCTATATGTACATTTCAAATAGTAAAATCTTGTCAGTAACATTAGAACCTAATCATAGTAGGTCAAAGATCCAATTATAGTACAATAAGAACAAAAATCAAAACAAATCGAAATAGGAAGCCAAATCCAACGGTAGAAACAACTACTACATTTGTAAGAACAAAATGTTTTTTTAGTGCGTTTGAGTTTAAACAATTGCAAAATTCAATGCTGTTAAAATAGTAAATTTTGACGAGACTACGGATTCTCTTGGTTATCGTTTGTAAATGTTTATACAGATTCCACTTCTTTTGTCAATTGGTACGATGTTCTAATTTTTGGCAATCTTTTTCCCATTCTTTCCACTTGTCTCCCCGTGGATATCATTTACATAACATTTGTTAACGGATATGACAATTATGCTAGCCTTTAGGATTAGCTTCAAACCAAGATATGAAATCTAGAATTTTCGGTTGATGTTTTATGAATTTCAAAACTTGGAAAACAAAACATACTTTCAATCACTATCTACTTTTTTCATGTAAACCAATGTTTTATCTTCTTTTATGCCAAAAATCAAGAAGAGCACTGAACGAAAGTTATTAGGTAATAGAACCGATTGGTGGTCTAGATAAATAAAGTTGCATAGAATAACTGTTTTAATTTTACAAATCTCGGGCCTTACTTGAGTTCATGTAAACAATAGGAATGGTGTAAGCAGTGGATACAAATAGACAAATTTTCGGGAGTAAAGCTAACAGGTCGCGCAAAAAGATAAATAATAGAGACGATCGGTTAAACATTCTAATTTAGGGGAATTATGGTTTATTCCTGATTTTTCCCACTTTTTAAAATAATGGAGTTCTGATTGTCCCACAACAAAAGTTCAGATTGTCCCACAGTAATGGTTGTTAATTAATCAGATTTATGGTAATCATTATTACTTGGGGTAGCAAAGGGTTTTTATTGTATAAAAAAGATCAACATTTGGGTGGGATGAAATAAATACAAAATTTTGTTTTCTTAAAAGATATACTTTACTTTTTAAAAACAAAGATAATAATTTCTTATAATATAGTTTTGTATTTTTTATTTGAAGAAAAATATATTCTATAAATAAATTTTATTAAATAATTTTGAAAATAAATCTGGTTTTATTATAATTAATTTATTCTTTTTTATATATATATTCAGTCATTTTAATGTTTTATCAATCAAATACTAAACTGTAGTTAAAATATAAACAATTATCAAATACAATGTACATGCAATGAAAATTTGATTTTTAAATAATATAAGAATTATACTACCGAAACTAATTATGATAGAGACTGGATGAAAGAAATAAAGGAGCAGACCCAGATATTAATAACTTGATACAATACCTAAAACCTTTTTGATGAGTGTCAAATAAAAATATTGTGGTAGTTTGTTTTACAAAATGATTTCTAAAATTCAGTAATAATTCCTTAGGTCATCATATTGCTTCATAAATGCAATATGTGCCTTGGCCTAATAGTTTAAACATATTTTGGATTGGATACAAGTTATTTCAACTTAAAAAGTCCTCTCCATACAGTTATACACTTAAAATACACATACTTCAAAATGACAGCAATATTTCACATACATTAAGCAAATAAAAACCGATAATGCAAATACAAAATAGGCATATTTTAGAAAATTTTTAAAGTAATAACAAGACAATAAATATATATATCGGTAGCAGA
>JAULBM010342451.1:0-12518 GCA_032357055.1 Geukensia granosissima
ACTTACCCAAAAGATCTTTTGTCCACCTTTCACATTTCAACGTGCTGCGGTCGTATTATGTGCTTGCGAAGCACCTCGGTTTAAACAAATGTATACTGAGTAATATTAGTGTCATCATACAGAAAATTTTACTGATGCCATGGATACTCTTTCTTCAGCTTTACTGGATAAATCGAAGTATGGTCTATGTTAAAAAAACTGGCACAAGAAAATATATGTTTGGTATGAAAATTTCAGCAAATATTGTAAAATATTTAAAAATTGTATGGTGCTTTGTTTGTAATTACTTTATGATAGATTAACTTGATTAAAATAATTAATTGGTCGTTTTCTCTAAAAAATTTTCCAATTGGTCTATTTGATAATATTGATATATTCATATTGAAATTTCTTTTATTTTCAGATAATAATCAGAACAGATCACGAGCAACAGGAAGTATGGGTGGTGATGTTCCTGATAAATATTACGTGGTACAAAACAACGAGGTTCTACGTATTAAATATTTACTGGTTTATGTACAGAAATCTCCACCTGCCAGGTTTGTTTGTAACATCTTATATTGTTAGCCATTGATAATCATATTTAATTGATTTTAACATTCAGATTTCAAGCCTTCTTATTTGAAGGTTTAACTATTGAGGTTGTAAAAATTATGATAATCAATGTTTGAACAATAAAAGATTTGGTTTCTCTATTATTTAATTGATTGACTTTGCTTTTTTTTTAAGTTCAAATATTGTCTGAAAACCCCAGCTGAATAGTGACATCAACAATCCGAGTCACTAGATTGCATGTGGCATTGATTACCTTTGCACACAGGTTGATAATATTTAAAAGAAAGAATATGGAATACATACCAGAAAGACACAATCTCATTTTTCTCTTCATCAAACAGAGTGTTGACAAAATAGAAAAGCAACAATTAAAAATGCCTAAAGGAGTAGGTACGTTAAGCCCCACATTTGGCCCAAATTTTAGATTTTGTGACACAATAATAAGTTGTTGTGAACATGCTGTTTAATAATCGTCTTTTAATAATTCATTACTTTTTCTTGTATACTTTTCGTCATTTCAACGAAATAAAAGAGTATACTTGATTATTTTACGAGAATTTAACATTTTCGGTGAAAATACTCAATTTTTGGATGTGTTTTGAGCAAAAAAGATATGATCGCACAAAAAGATATTTTAACCAAACATTTGTACTTGATAGATCTTTATTTGTGCAAAGTTTGGTTGTGATGTTTTTGTGCGATCTATATTAAAATCGCAAAATTAGTATCAAATATTGCATCAAATTCAATAATTTCTTAATATTTTCAAATTCAAAGCATTTTCTACGTGTCATGTGACCATTGTAGAACTAATTAAATAAAATATTTTGTTGCATTTTCTTTTTGTAGACATTATTCAATACAAAAAATACAAAATAATAGATATTAGCCAATTTTCATTTTTTAGCCAAATTCTTGGGCCATTGAAGGCATTAACGACCCTCGTCCTTTGGTCTCGTTCTGAAATTTCCTTAAATATTGTCCGCTGAACGTTAAACAGCAATCAATCAATCAACAAAGAAAGCAAATCGGGTTTTCCCACTATAAGATCATATCCAATTTATAAGCCAGATACAACATATATAGCAATACAAAACGTATTATTTAGACCGTTCTTTTGAGCTAAATAAAACAGTCTCTTCTTGAAAACAAATGGGTAAGTTTTGGCACTATTGATAAAACACCTTTTAAAAATTTACATCTATCATTTTTCAAATATATAAATACTTTGATGGGAGGAGTTGCGCCTCTGTCAGATCTATTTTTCGCAGAGAAAATTTTTTTATTCTAACGCAGTTTATTCAAGATTTTTTTTTCATAGGGTAAATGTTCGGTTAGTTTTTTCAAGTACGAGCTTATATGCAAAATTCGTACAAGAAAAACCCCAGCTTCTCCCCTAAATATCTGATATAAAATAAGTATCAGTTTAATCTTAATAACAGTGGTAAAAGATCTCGGCTCAATTCCCACTACTTGAAATCTTACTCATGAACCAACAATGTTGTCTAAATGTCCCAAAACCAACTCAAATTGTCATTAGATCACTGCAAAAACAAACAAAAAGTGCAAAAAAAACTAATTAACATTAGAAAATGGAAATGTCGACAATTTGCTTAATATGACTTCCCACGGGAATGTTTAAATTCGAAGTGGAACACAACTTTAAAAAGGCCATCACAAAGATAAAAATCTTTAGGCTGCATTTAACAAAGAACTAATAAAGATACCAAAGTTTAACAAGTTTTAAATATTCTTGAAATTTTGTAAGCTGTTAGTTTTAAGACGCCCAATGTCGCACAGGTCATCACTTGTCATCAGTATACATATAGCAAAGCTCAGCGGTTTCTCCTTGTAACTACATCAGAAACTGGTAAACAAATTATATAAAGTCATTTACCAAAGCCAAGGGGAACTAACACCACTGAACCTTCTTCAGAATGTTAAACATTTTCTAATTTATGGCAGAATGTTTTCTCTGTTGGTAAATGAGGCGTGCCATCGTCTCTGGATAAACGCTGAGGTGCATTATTATGACAGCTGTGTATTATGTATGTTTGTCTGCGACAAGTGCAGTTCTTGAAAAATGTTTAATCGTCAACCATTGGTAACATATTTGACGTCTTGTCACAGTACATCATGTGAAAGTCTTGACAACACAATTTACTAAGATACGTGAATCATTATCTTCAATATCATATATATATGGATAAGGAAAAAATGAGATTCAAATGTGGGTTGCTGTGACTCTTTTAAATATTTTTTGGAACAAGACTCCCAAGGCTGAAAAAAGGCGGCAGAATAAAAATTGGTCGAGAAAACAATTTGACTAGTCACGCGACTCAATTGTTTTGGACAAGAATTCTCATTTTAGTCTTTGGTTCAGTTTAAGAATCGATTTAGAGAGAAATAGTCTTAACAATGAAAGTAGCGAAAAACATTAAGATATTGATGACACCATGTTTTATGTCTTATTGTCACATTGAGCGCTCACAAACATGTTTGACCCCACTACACACTTTTTGTGCTGTTCCTAGCCAGGAACATGTATTCGGTTGATGTCGTAGTTTTTATTGTTTTAGTGTTTCTTGTTTTACGTTGTAACGTTACATTTAATTGTCAGATTATTGTTACATTTGAATATCATCACATTTATTTTGCAGCCTTTACAGTAGTTGGGCTACATCTTTAAAGTAAGCAACATTTTAAGGGTGTGAGGAATTCGCGATTGTGTATTTATTTTTAAAATGAAATAAACAATTATATTAATGGTTTAAGTCCAAAAAAATCCGTAGCGTCAAATTCCAAAGACGATCAGGGTGTACGGTTTCCGACATTATGTTTATATTTCAAAAACATCGAATTAAGCGTATTTGAGTTAGAGAGCGACGTAAAGGTTCGACTAAAGTCAAAATACAGGACACCAACTGGACCATTGAAAATTGGTAGTATCTTTTTTATTTTCAATGAATTATTGCAAAAAATATAAGCTTCACTTTCTAGTAAACATTGCATGTAAATTTTGTTTTTGTCACAAATGATTTTGAAATGAAATTATTGTGGCCGTAATTTGGATTTTCAGTTCAAAATCTAGTTCAATGGAAAAGGCATTATACATAAAACCAGAGGCACCCAGGAGCCTGTATCGCTCACCTGACAAAATATCAGCAATCTTCTTTAAAGTTTATCACAGGGTCATTCATGAAACGATTATTTCATATTCAGAATAGTTTCTAACAAGAATTTGCTTGATTTTCCCAGGTGGTCCTATGTTTAAGTATGTCAAGCTGTGGCAGTTATCTTCATTTTCTGATTACTAAACCAAATAATGCATTTATGGAAATTCATCTGAGAATCATTCATGAAACAATCATTTCAACTGATTGAGTAGTTTCTAACAAGGACTATGATTTTCCCATAGAGTTCAATGTTAAACTTATGTTTTGATGTTGTGACCATCTTGTTTTTGATTGGCAAACAAAACATAATATGTGTAGAAGTCCATCCAAGGATCATTTCAAATGGTGTAAATGTCAAGAAGCCTGCAGGACAAGTAATTAAAAATGTTGATCAGATTCTGTATCAGAAGTGTAAATTTGGGTTTTTTGTGTTGTGGTAGCCTCTGAAAAATTATTTATACCAATATATATTTTATCTGAACATAAAGTTTTCAAGATTTGCAATGAAGTAAATTTAAATTCTAAAAAATGGAGAAAAAAATGAACTAACTAACCAACACCATTGATTTAATTTTCTTCAAAATTGCAGGGAAGGTAGATTTCATAATGCTAAACATATTTGCAATAAAAAGTGTAATTCTGTCACTAAAAGTTTTCAAGATAAATCATAAAATGTATTTAAATTTTAAAAATTCGACAAAAAAGGGAAATAACTCCAAGACTAGTTATTGGATTATCTCCAAAATTGCAGGGAAGGAATTTCTCATCACGTTGAACATATTTGCAAAAAAAAACCTGTAATTCTATCTGTAGCAGTTTTCGAGATATATGATGAAATATATGTAAATTTTAAATATTCGACAAAGATCGGTCATTGAATTTTCTTCAAAATTTCGGGGGCAGGTAGATCCCATTATGCTGAACATATTTGCAGTTTGAAGTTTAATTCTATCTCTTATAGTTTTCTAGATATATGATGAATTATACCGGTACTTAAAAAATTTTTAAAAATCGACAAAAAAGGGAAATAACTCCAAAACCGGTGATTAAATTTTCTTCAACTTTTCAGGGAAGGTGGATCCTATTATGCTAGACGTATTTGCAGTTGAAAGTTTAATTATATCTATAATAGTTTTCGAGATATATGACAAAATATATTTAAATTTTAAAATTCGACAAAAAAGGGGAATAACGCCAAGACCGGTAATTGAATATTCTTCAAAATTGCAGGGAAGGTAGATCTTGTAATACTGATAAATTTTATCCTTTGTCAGATTTTTTATATCTGTAAAAGTTTATGAGTAAATTGCAAAAAACAGCAATTTACACCTATGTTCTATTTATAGTAACAGAGGCCATGCTTTTAGTCGGATCAAAAAAACTTGGGCAATTTATATAAAGGACATGCCATACATTATTTCTGTAAAGTTTGATTTAATTTGCTCCAGTAGTTTCAGAGGAGACGCGAATTGAAAAAGTTTACGGACGGACGACGGACGCCGGAGCCAAGTGATGGCAAAAGCTCACATGACCCTTTCGGTCAGGTGAGCTAAAAACGTAATCAATAACCAAAAAAAAAAAACGAAATGTTTCGATAATCAGTGTATATATTTATTTTGATATCCTTAGTTGCACTATCTTGATTTTTTCTAGCCCTTAATGCCACTTCTGCGAGACTTTAAATTGTTCATATTTTAATGCCTCTGTGTTATCAAAGTACCGAAGTATTGTCTACTCGAGGGACCCACTATTAAAAACTAGTGTAATTCGCCAATCTGTAAACTCGTTCAATGAAAAGCCCTCCTCTTCACACTTCAGTATCAAATAGAACAATGAATATCATGACACTGTCCGATGATTAATCCGCATAAGAAAATAACCTTTTTGACAATGCTGTTTTTGCTGCAACCAACAGCTATTTAAAACGCTATCTACCATAAAGAGACAACAAAACGTTATTTAAATATTATTTTACTTATTTTTGGTAAATGATGAACGTTTATTTTGTTCTCAAACGATCTGAAATCGCGATGCGGAGGAACACAAATACGACGGTTAAACGGCAAAAATCCGTTTGCAGGTTCCGTGTTCTCCTGGGATCGCTATACTTCGTGGAGCCCCCAAAAGGGGGCCCTCTCGTAAAAATATAATCGGCTATTTTAAGATAATAATTTGACGTCACGGCGTTAGTGTGTGTCAAAATTGGAAACAAATGATGATCCATCACATTTTCCTATCATTTCTTTTAGTACGTCCAAAGATCTTTTTTCTTTTCTCCATTTTCTGAGGTAAGTAGGTAATTCATATTTTCTGTCAAATAGGTGTAAATTAAATAATATTTATATTACGATATTTTTTAAAAATAAATCTTGTCAAAGTCAAATTCTTATTATTTTCATCCAATTCAAGCAGCTTTAACAAATGACAACTCAGATATTACCGAAAACAGAATTAATAAAGTTTACAATACATGAACATTTATATAAATGTAATAATCGACTATCTAACTGTTTTGCCAGGGGCACAGAGGGGACTCAAAAAATGATAATTACCTTAAAATACGACATTTTTGCACTAAAATGGATCTTTTGGATTTAGTTAAACAGACAGCAAAGTTTCGAAAGGAAAATAGATTGCTCCTGCATGTTTCAAACCAACAAAATACATGAATTAAGAATTTTTATGTCTTACAGAAATATGTGATTTATAAAAATGTCAGTAAACAAAGAAATAATTGAATTTAAAAGAAACCTTATATTAAGGAATTATACACGTAAGACTGCATAAAATGTCGGGTAAATCGACATATATACTGAAATAATACGTTTAGCAAACCTTTTTAGATCACATTAAAATACATTTTGAAAATAAGTCTACTAGTATATAGTCTAGTTTCTGGCTGGATAAACTCTAAGTGAAAAGTAATATATTTTGTTTGTAGTCCTATAGTTAAACTTTTATAATAACATAAAGTTTACTACATATGTCAAAGCTTTGACAAGTGCAGTAAACTTTATTTTCATTAACGAAGCTTTGACATGAGCACAGTAAAATTTATCTTCAACTTTGTAATCTTTAACAATAGGACCACAAGTAAAAATAAAATGGATCGACTTTTCACTCATAATTATCTCGTCAGAAACTGAAACCCAAAAAGTATTCTGGACTGACATGTTCAAAACATATTTTCTGATAAAAGTTACAAGTTGGTGTAATAGATTCTTTGTGACTTTGTACCTGGAATTAAAAAGGCACAATCCCAGATTGTACCAACAGGTTCCTAGTATCATCATGTGACCAGATTTCCGAATGAAACATAATTAATAGCCAGAAAACAGAAAATTTAGACTTTTTAAAAATAAATACCTAAATTTTGTATGCTGAAACAGATGAGCTAGTAGGAACCAACTTTTGGTGGAGATGTCTCAAGTTAGATAATCCAATGGTATCCAACCCTACCAGAAAAGAACGCGAGCACAACGGAACTTGTTTATCATGGGATTTTTTAAAAATCTTCTTGTCTAAAATTACAGAGCCAATTGCATTATATGAAATTTGGAATATTTTATAAGAAAGTCAATGCCTCGCTAATAACTGCCATTCTCTGATTTTCAGCAAAAGTCGAGTGACTTGATTTTTTGATATCTTTACACATCTGTGACAATATTTTTCATATTTTTTCAGTGATTTATTTACTTTTATTTGTGCTCTCGTCCAATTTTATTGTGTCACCTGCTTGTAGCAGGGCGACATACAGGAATCACTCTGTCGTCTTGCGTTCGCGTCGTCGGCATCACACTTTCCACTTCTCTTAAACCATTGATCCGATTTTAACCAAACTTTCACATATTCTTTATTATGAGGCGTAGTGTTGCACCTCCTATTTAGTTTTTCCAAAAAAAATCAATATTTTAAAATTTTGCTGCAATTTTGACTTGTAAAATGCGGTGAGAAAAGGCGGGTACCATTTCTTATCTGATTGATTGATTGATTGATTGTTACTTAACGTCCAGTGGCAAATATTTCATGCATATTCAGGACGAAAACAAGTTAAACAATTAATCATTATGTAGACTGTGAGCAAGGGACCGGTAAGGGAGGGACTTTTAGACTGCCACTGAAAAAATTCCGGCTTGGATAGGGGTGAACAATTTAGCCTTGTAACTGGCCGCCTACTGACCACTCAAAATAAGCTGTTACAAGGGGTCTTTAACGTGCTTAAGACGTGGCATTTCCTTAACATGGGTTGTCTTTAACGTCTCTCTCTCTTGGCGGATTGTGAATTTAAACATCCCCTTTTAGAGGACAAGTGCCTCCAGAGATAGAGATAAGGCTATTCTTTCCCCGGCACAACCTTGGAGATGGGGAGTTCGAGTATTTATACATCCCGCTCAAACTAACGGACACCCCTTTAACAGGGGTTCTACCTGCAGGCGGAGAAACCAAACAACCTATATCTATACCCCAGCCGCCCTAGGGGGTCATATTTAGAGAGAACGGAAGAACATTGTTTCTTATAATGTTGATGTAAATTTTTTTTTGTAATTTATAAAATATATAAAAAAACCCTAGTACTAATTAGATAAAATTACAACAGTTGTGACAGTTTTAGTTGTTTTCAGCCCTTTCAAATTCACTTAATTGAGCAAGAACAATTGGAAGAAAAGAAAATCATTTTTATTCCTTACTATTTCCTTGTTGTCTTAAGATCATTTTTCTTTTCTTTTGTCATTTTCTGTTATCAGAAATGGACTTGGTAATTCTCAACTTAAACATATTGAGGGTGGCTATATCTTTTATTATTTTTCACTTGTCCAATCAGCCAACTTTGTTGTTCAAAGTCATTTTTTGTACAGACTACCAGACAAATGGTAATGTGAACCCTGAGAAGTGATACAAACACATTTATAATATATGTGAAACTAGCAGTTATTTTTGGACGCAAAAACATGTGTCTCCCCCATGTATAAACAGGTATGTACGATGTCCTAACTAAATATCAAGTTTCACAAAAATTGTGTCCCATCAACGTATAAAGTTTCATAAAAATCATATGAGCAGTTTCAGAGAAGTTGCGCTGAAAAGGTCATTTATGAGGCTTTTTAAGTTTAAGGAGTATAACTCACACAAACTTAGGTGCTTCGCAAGCGCAGCAAATTTTCTTACACTGGAGACTTTACTTATATCTCCCTTGTTTAAAGTAAAAAACCACAGACGAGTTAAATTAAAGAAATATTTCGAGGTAATAATATATTCACTGTATCAACTTTTCTATGATTTAGGTCTTAGAATGTTAATACAAATATTGAAAAAAAAACAAAGGCAAAATGAAAATGCTACAAATGACATATATAAAGACTCAAGTTTTCATCTGTAGATATTTAATTTCACCCCCCCCCCTTTTCTCCCCAAATTTTAGATATAAAATTAAAGGTTAAATGAAGTACTAGTCACACAAAGCAGTGCAGCCCCAGCACATACTCTGAAGTCACTGTTGCTGGAGCTTATCAGTTTTCTGATGAACTAGTACAAAATCTTGTAGCAATTTTTTTTATATGGGAGATTGTTTTTTTATATCTCTCGTTTTAAAGTAGAAACCATAGACAAGTTAAATCAAAGTAAAACTTCGAGGTAACAATATATTTACCATAGCCTGTTTGGTGCTAAAGCTTTTTAGCTTAATTATTAACATGAAAATGAAGCCAAAATAAATGAAGTTTTGTAAAAATAACAACAACAAAAAAGTTTGTGTATGGATGAATAATTTTCTGGAAATCTACCATACATTTTCCAAATTTTAATACACAAAAGCCTACATATATGTACAAAATGTACTTGTACAGTTCAATAAAATCTATAAAGGTAATACATTTACTGATACTAGATAATTATGAGCTACAAGGTATGTTAGGGATAGCTGTATTAAGGTAATGATATGAAATGTATAATGGTTGCACATGTAAATGTCTGAAATGTTGTACTTATTGTGCTATATTACTGATATCTACCATGGTTTTGCCTATTGTACAATTATAACTGTTGAATAGTGATAAGAAATTAGCCAATACTTATATGCTACTATTTTTTAGTAAAAAAAAACTTTAATAAACGAGGAAAGTTTCATGATAATTCCAGAGAAAAAAAAACAACACATAAATAAACAACTGTTTTATTTTCACTTCTTGTCCCTGTGTAGAAATAATGAATTAATTGCTAGAGTTATCTTTCTCTAATTGGTAAGTTTGGTAATTGCTGTGAAAAGACAGACTGTAGCTTCTCTTGAGCAGTAAAAGATAATAATTGCACTGTAAAGATTTTATACTATTTTGCTGTCTTGGGCAGAAAAGATGAAGTGCTAGAGTTATCTCTCTTTTAGTAGTTTTATTTTTCTTGAGATGCATTCTTGACTAATGAGTAAAAAAATTATACACCTTTTAATAGGGCACACCCACACATGACAATTAGCATTTTATAACACCAATTGTGAAGCAATTATTGTAATTAATATTAAATGTTCAAAAATGGTAGCAGAATATGGGCCGGCATATGGTTTTGACCAAAAATTATATTATAAAATACATTTATGTGAAAATATAAAACAAAAGTACTGGATTGATTATTGATATGAATAAGTGTATGCTGGAACACTTGTTTTGTTTTATGTATGATTGTTTGTGTGAGAGTAGAATGACATTTATTTTAATATTACAATTTTTCTTAAATGGTGGATGGAATAAAAATTTTGAGTGTTAACTGTCGAAGTTTAGGGAATAAAATTAAGCGAAATGATGTATTCAAATTTCTCAGGGAAAAAAAATGTTCAATATATTGTTTACAAGACACTCATTTTGAGAACAAAGATTTAAAGTATATAAGAGAACAATGGGGTTATGATATTAACCTTAGTGGTGGTACCTCTATGTCAAGAGGAGTAGCTGTTCTTTTTAGTAATAGTTTTGAATTCAAGGTTTTAAAAGAGAGAGCAGATGGTGATGGAAATTTCATTATTCTTGAAATAGAAATTGCCAAAAAGTTTACATTAACTTTAGTTAACATCTATGGTCCAAACCAAGATAATCCAAATTTTTATATAAATTTAATAAAAGAGGTTGATAATTTTCAAACCGATTTTACAATTTTCTGTGGTGACTGGAATCTTATACAAGATGTAAATTTAGATTGTTATAATTACCTTAATCTAAATAACCCTAAAGCAAGAGATGAAGTATTAAGATTTAAGGAGCAACTTAATCTGCAAGATCCTTTGAGAGTAAAGTTTTCGTCACTTAAAAGATTTACTTGGTTTTAAAAAAACCCTATTTAAAAGGCCCGTTTAGATTTTTTTCTTGTATCTGAAGAACTTATGTCTTTGGTAGGTAAAGTTGACATTAGTCCAGGTTACAGAACAGATCACTCTCTCATTGAATTAGAATTGAAAATCTCTGATTTTATAAAAGGAAGAGGATTCTGGAAATTTAACAATCAGCTGCTAAAAAATAAAGAATTTATTTTGAAAATTAAAGATATAATTTCTGATGTTAAGTAAAAATATGCGGCTCTTCCGTACAGTAGAGAGGCAATTATTGATATTGATAATAAAAATATTGAATTTACTATTACTGATCAATTGTTTTTTGAACTTATTTTACTAGAAATAAGGGGCATGTCAGTTCCTTTTTCTGCTAAAATTAAGAGCGAAAAGAAAGAAAAAGAAGCGTCTTTGAACAGACAAATAATACTTTTAGAGGAATTGATTACTAAGAAACACTCTGATCTTGTCTCTGAAATATTATCAGAAACAAAATTAGAGCTTGAACAAATAAGAAAAGAAAATTTAAAGGGCTCAGTACTAAGATCTAGAGTAAATTGGATTGAAAATGGCGAAAAACCGTCAAAATATTTCTGTGCACTGGAAAGACGTAATTATGTAAATAAAACTTTAATAGAAGTAATAAAAAATAGTACAACAGGATCAAATTTAAGGTATTTTACAATAATCTTTATAAAAGTAAAGATGAATCTCTCATGACTCTGTCTACTGTAGACCTAGATGTCACATTGAATTCATATAATATACCTAGACTAAATAAAATAGACTGATTGATTGATTGTTTGTTTTTTAACGTCAAGTGGCAAATGTTTCATGCATATTCAGGACGAAAACAAGTTAAACAATAAATCAATATGTAGACTAGCAAGGGACCGGTAAGGGAGGGACTTTTAGACTGCCACTGGAAAATTTGCGAGTTGGATAGGGGCGGAAAATTTAGCATTGTAAATGACCGCCTACGGACCACTAAAAATGAGCTGTTACAAGGGGTCTTTAACTTGCTTAAGACGTGGTATTTCCTGAACACGGGGCGTCTTTAACATCTCCATCTTGACGGATTGACGTAATTATGTAAATGAAACTTTAATAGAAGTAATAAAAAATAATACAACAGGATCAAATTTAAGGTATTTAACAATAATCTTTATAAAAGACGTGGATTTCCTGAACACGTGGCGTCTTTAACGTCTCCCTCTTTGACGGATTGTGAATTTATACATCCCACACAATCAGAGACGCCCCTTTTGGAGGACTAGTGCCTCCAGGACGGAGATACCTAGTGCCTATTCTTTCCCCGGCACAACCTTCGAGAAGAGGAGCATGAAAAAATGAAGCACTCAGTGATTAAAGTCTAAATGCTATCCTGGACTCCAAGACTATTGATACTTCTGATTGAAACTTTCGAATTTCAATGTATATATTAATACACTTAAAATGCCAATTATATAAATTAAGAC
>JAULBM010342462.1:0-22535 GCA_032357055.1 Geukensia granosissima
TTTATTAAACCTAGGTTGTAAGAGTAACAGTTCATAAAATATTGATAGACATTTAAACTATGTAAATATTGAAACAGTTTCGTATAGGGTAAACTTAAAATCTCTGTTTACGTTACATGCAGTCAATGCTTTTCATTAAAAACTTTAATGTAGATAAATTTTATAAGGGGTAAATTACTAATGGTAATCAATTTTTAAGCATTATATAGTAAAAGGAGATGTGGTATGATTGTCTATGAGACAGTCATCCAATATCTTGATTTTATTTAATTTCGTTATTTTTATGAAATAATTTTACAGACATGGTTAACATGTATATTTCAATTCAGATTTTCATCAACATCTATTCCAAGCAGTTTGCCACATGGAGTGTAAATTTTCAATATACTTTTCTTCTATTTGTACACATGAAAATGGGTAAATAACAAAGTTTAAGTTTTGAACTTTTGACCATACATTTAGTTTTCTATACATTGATTTTTATGCTAACTAACTTGTTGTTTAATATAGTTCTGAAGTTCTGAAGTTCTGATTGGATACAGGATACCATACTTTATCTCTAATAGAACGCTAGAAAAAATTTAAAAGTCCAAAGATCTCTGTCATGCCATTATATAGCTTTGCTTTAAAATATAGTCAAGGCAACAAAAAAGTCATTTCACAGAATAAAATATTGAAAATGCAGTTTCAAAAGAAAGCATTTTATTGATATATACAAGTAGAAATTTCACTGTGTCTATTATTCCCAGTTTTATTGGATTGTTTCACGAAGGAGTTTAACTGTTACTTCATACAAAACAACAGTTCTTGAATTAATGCCTGCATCAGACACTAGCTTTTCCACAAAATTTTCTTTCAATTTCAGTCTTTTATAAGAAAAATTAACAAGAAAAATAAAGTACAGCTTCTCAAATGTGACAAGATCTTGAGGTTCCGAAGAGCCCTATTTTCTCACTTTTTACTACACTAATCCTTTAATACACTTAGTGTAAGTAAAAATTGCTTACTATGTATAGTTAAGAAGAATAGGGTTATTGAAAAGAAAGTTACATAAAAATGACAAGTTGACAAACTTCAGTACTTGATCCAGAACATTCCTGCCATGTTTATGTTTAATCCATTCAATTGTTTTAAAAAAGTATTTTGTATGTATTATCCATTGGTCCTAACATATGTATAAAAAATATCCTGCTGGCAGAAACCTTGTATTATGAAAGAAATAATACCTAGGCCAGACTAAGCCATTAGGGTCAGGTATCCAAATATTACTAACATCATGACAGGGAATATTCAATGGAATGGGATATTCAGATGGGACTGGCCAGTACAGAGGGAAAATTAGGTCTGTACATATGGCCACCAACAACCCACTTAGAAGGTGTCACTGCAGGGCTATATTTCAGCACAGTTTCTTTTTTTAGAAAATGCTTGAGAAAAGTGACAATTTTAATGACTAAGAAATTATGTAATATTTTTATTGTTGCAACATAAACTTTCAGTTAATTTTAATTTTACAATCCATAACCTTCATATCACCACAAAAACTTGGTTTTTGTCCAATTAATCTTTACATTAAGCTCCATATCATGTATATTTTAATAAATGTCAAAGTCAATAGTCAGTATTATATAACTTTAAAAATCGAATACATCTTAATCCGAAGTGAATCAATATCATAGATGTCTAGAAATAATTTGATTTTTACTTCAACTAAATAAGCATAAAAAACAGCATGAAAAGCATTAAAATTCATCCTGTGTAATCTATATTAATGTCTTTTCAAAATTGGATGATTAAAGTCTTCAATACATTAAATCCCTTATCCATATTTTCCCTTCATTCAAAATGTAAACATTTGTATCTAACTTTCTTAAAATGTAGTATATTTTTCTTCACAACATTTCCTGCTGACAAGCTTTCTTAATTAAAGGAAATCATTTCCATTTGCAACATTTGCATAATATGAGAAGTTTTGAAATAATTAAAACATAAACCTTTTCAATATTAAATGATTTTTTTCCATAAACAGCCTATATGAACTTGCAAGCCTAGTTTCAATATTTTTTCCTTTTCAAAGAGTAGAACTGCTGGAACATCTAAGAATGTCATTTTAACTGAGAACTTCATTCACACATTTTGTATGCAAACATGTAAGGCTTCTATATAAAATTTCACTTTTAAGTGTCAAGAAAAGATAGTCCTTACAAGACAACAAATCCCTATCTTGGTCTTTCTGTGGCATATATTCTAGAACAAATTTCTACTAGCTTCCATTTCCAATCATGACTGAAGTATTAAAACAAAAAAGTTAAGACATTGTCATGCTTTATGTTTTTCATGTTTTGTATTTTGGGGGCCTTTTACAGCTTCCATTATGGTATGGACTCTGGTTCATTATTGATGAACGTAATGGGACCTGTTAAAGTCTAATTTCAACGTTTATTTGTTGGAAGGTTCTCTCATGGACATTCATGGCATATATCCTATTTTTATATATCATTTCATTTTTTAACATGTACATATCATTTATTAGGGGCAATATTGTTTCCAACTCATTACAAGGTATTCCACTTTTGGACAGAATTGTGCAGACATCTAGATTTTGAACTTTTCATTCACCTCCTGTTGAGATATGAGGTGCTGTCTCCTTGTGCTTTCTCCTTGACATGTTTAAGTACACACTCCATATTTTTATAATATAATTTCCTTATTAAATATAGCATATATAACCAATATAAAAATAATCGTTTAATTTTTCAAATGTTTAATAAGATTTTCATCACTCAGAAAAATACAAAACAATAACATAAAGATTTAATCTTAAAAATATTTTCAATGAACTTTTTAAATTCTTTTATATTGGTAACGTCTGCCATGGAACAATAAAAGGGTTTATCTAATAACCAAAACAACAGAACAATGTATCAAGAACTATCTATAGATTTGTTTGTTTATGTTCAAATCAAAGGCTGATTGGACACCATCCAATACACATGGTCTTTTAATGAAATCATCATATCTAAGTATCTCTTTTGAATCAAGCAATCTTTTTCCATTGTAAAGGTGTGTAAATATTTACACTTCAGACTTGTGACAGACAACCGTTTAATATGAACACAAATAAGACAAAAGTATTTAAATTTTTACAAGCAAAAAATTTTTAATTTTGATAGAAATGTAATAATTAATTGATATAAGTTAAAAACTAGTATAACTTTCTACTTCAAATATGCAATTAAGATGTCATTATCACATAGATATTATCATCCCTAAATACATGCACAAAAGCCACATGTAAGAAAAAACTAAGCTGATACATGTAGCTCAAAACACAATTCAGTTGTTATTTTCTATCACTTGCCTAATCTCTCAAGGCAATACATCATTTTTAAAATATTTTTTAGCAGGAAAAATTTGTTTTGAAGCATATGACAGTGTTAAAAATCCATCCAAACTGAAAAGAGGGTGGTACAGGATTATTTTCGCGCAACGTTTTCACCAATTTTTATTTCACGTTTTGTCGTGCTAGAGGGTCGTTATATGTCGTGTTTCGCGTGTCTTGATCAAAATGCAACGTGCAGGCCATTTTCTAATTTTTCGTTCCTCGTGATAAGACATTTTATTTATCGTGCGCGGGACCCCCCTGTACCACCCTCATTTTAATTGTTTTATAAACAACGTTGTTGTTAAAGTATGCATGCTGTTATGGCGAACCCACCTTTTACATTAAAAGTGTACACATTTTCTTTTTAAATGGTTTTTATTAGTTTATTTTCGATTTGTGATATATATATATTTTTTTTTCGCTTAAATTTGCGAAATTCCACAGATTAGAATTAACAATTGGCACCACAATAAAAAATCACAAAGATAAATAATTACGTATTACGTTAACGTTACCACATTTAAATCCTGGTCTTACTCGAAACAACAAGTGTACAATTTTAAAATATTAAACAATAAAAATTGGAAAATGCGGACTGAAGTTTGAATTTTATTTAAAAGATACTTAACTCAAAAGATATCATGTAAACTGCATGTAGAGTCAAAAGCAACTTGGATCCAGTTTCGTAAATTTCATAAGATTTTTTTTCGAAATCTTGTTATGAAGAATCGTCGCAGCTTTAATTAAATAAGTCTCAAATTTAAAAAATCTAAACTTTTAACATGCAGCAAATTTGTTGTAAAAGTACTATCAGTACTGCCGTTACTTGGAAGTTATAAGCTTAAAAAGGTGAAAAAGATCAAAGCTTATAAAATATTCTTGTTAACTATGCTTAGATTAGCAATTGAAACAAAATTTTATTTTCCGAAAAGGTGGAATAAATAATTGGCATCTTGGTCCTGCTTTTATCTGTATGACTTTAAACAATTCATTTTTTTTTCAATTATTGCAAATTGTACAATTTCTTACCAAGAAGAGACAAAATACGGACCTTGTTACAAACAATTTGTTTAAGAATTCATAAACGAATTTTTTAGATAAAATCAGAGTAGAGCCTCAGTGCACAACAAATTGTCCTTTTCGCCCAGTCATATCAATACACTTATTTCGTAAATAAAGACCTATAAATGAAACTGACTTATTGACTTATTCTTTCTTGATTAAGCTTGTATGATGTTGTTATACTGATTAAATTATAGTGTTAATATACGAAATTTCTTAACAAAAACATAGAAAATTATTAAAGCAAAACCGAGGTTTATATTCTGAACTAAACCTTGGTGTAAAGCTCCATTTATTAAATTAAATGAATATAAAAGAATTTATATTAATTTTGATGTACATTGAGTTTTTTTTTAAATTCAACATAAAGGCTTTCCAATAATCTGCAAATATGCAGTGGTAGTATATTTTGTAAGTATGATCCAGTGAGTTCTAACATGGCACGAACAGAAGACATACTTCGTATTCCCAGCATGCATCTTGAACTCAATTCACATTGAGTTTTTGTTGTAAAATAGACGTATACGTTTATAGATTGTTTAGTCATAGTTCGGGAGACAACGGTACCAAAAGTGGCAATTCAACTTAGGTTTGGGGTTTTACTTTTGTGAAGGAATGATAACTTTAAGTGCAATAGTGTTTCAGAATATATTCAGGACTCAAAATGACCAAAAGTTATATTCTGAATGCGACTCGAACTTACAGCTTTCATCTATATTACGGTTTGATTTTGTAATACAATGGTCGTATTTGGGTTTTAGATTTACATTTTTAGTGAATGATCTTTTATAAAGATAAAATGCAAAATGCCGATGTTCTGGCTGAGTACAACTATGCTAAGTTACCAAATTTTTACCGACCTGAACTGAGTTATTCAGAGTTTGTACTTGAACAATAACAGTGGTTGATATTTGTGTACATATATCTTTATACAGTTTAGAGTATTGATATACCCTTAATTTATTTTAATTCAATGACAAACTATAGTGGACGAAAGAACAGTAACTTTCAAAACTTGTATTCGAAAAGTGAATTTATAGGGATTAAAAGATCCACCCAAACCCCTTCTGTACATCCTCTCTTATAGGCGCGAACCATTTGACTTTCGATGGGAAGGGGGGTTCTGATCTTTTAAACAATATTACCTGTCCTGAGTTCGGAAGAAATTAAAATTTTAACCCTTTTCGCCGCCCATACCAATCATACCAGGACTAAAACAAGGACGTTATAATATAAAAAAATGTAGCATGATTGTCCATGAGACAGTCATCCACCAAATGACTTCTATAGGTCCCATTACGGCCTTCAACAATGAACCAGAGTTCACACCATAAGCTGTATAAGGCCACGAAACACAAAATGTGAAACTATTTATAAAACACGACCATCGACCTAATCTATTGAAAAAAATAAGTACAAGTTTCCTTCCTTCTACAGTAGTAATTTCATAACAGAAAAAATAGGAACAAAATACAAGTAAGATTTATAATAGACTTGCCTCAAGTCCCTATGTAATTTTTAATCTTTAAACCCTCAACAATCAGTGAAATGCAGCATTTTTCTATCCATACTTGTTTACTATCACACAGCGTACATAGGCTGTTTGATAGTAAACCAGTGTTTGATAGTAAACAAGTATGGATAGTAATGTATAGCAAAAAATACTATTTAAAGGGACACAATATTACACAGAGACTTGTGGCAAGTCTAGCCGACGGACTACACTTGCGGTTAAGTAATCGAACGATTAAAACTAAAGTTATAAGCCAATCAGACACCCGATGTCAAATTTAGAAAATAATTTAGAAGAAAGGACACCGGAAATCCTTTAAATGAAGCCAGACAGGGGATACCACAACAAATAAAAATAGAACAGGGCAATTTTCGTTACACAATGCCGTATATCATCAACTGTGGAATTAAATATAGCTATAGCTGTTTAGACGGCAATTGAATCTATTTTGCTAGTGTTTACTATCCGTGTCAAACTTTGGATTTGGACATGGACAAATTTAAAACACTAGCAAAATAGATACAAGTATCTGTGTTTTGTGATGTATAATTCTTGAATACCTTTGTGCTATTGTGTTATGACTTCGTCAAAAGGGAAGGTAATATGATTGTAGGGGCCTATAAGAGACAGCGATCCCATCTTAAAGATATAAGGCTTTTGATAAAGAACAAATATCCACACCAAGCTGTGAAAGGCATTCATAAGAAAAAAGACATTTTTCTACGAAAAGTAACAGTCTTCATTTCGGACATAAGTGCGGATGGGTTGTAAAATTTCCAGTCGTAATAGACGAATTACACATTCCGTTTCATGAATGAATTTGTCCGAATGTCGGGTCAACCGGTATAAAAAACGTCATTTCGCATTGTGACGTCCAGATATTTGTATTGTTACATCAAGTTTTTGCGGGAAAATGCACTAACTGGCAATCCGTCTATAATCGGACAAAGCTCGCTATTTTCCGTCATTATTCGGAAATATAGTGTTGGTCTTCCATGAATTGTAAACCTACGATAAACAGGATAATCTTCTGCGGATTATTGTCATTTGGACAGTACTTAATCCATCATTGACGAAGGTGAAAAAACGAAAAACCTTCAACATGTACCAATATCAGTCATTTGGAATTTATCATAAGGTTTAGGAGGAGTATAATCGTAGGGATCGTAGACTATATTCAAAAGACATGCAGTGTACAGTGGCTGAGTACAGTTTTAAAAGAAAAATCAGTCGTAAGTGCTTACGTGCAGTTGATAAAAAAATGAAGTAGAAATTATCCCTTAAGTGAATTGCTTGCATCTAAACTCTCAAACACACTTGCATCTTACCTTTCAAGCCTTTCGGTGCAATAAGTGCAGTAAATGCCGTGACACGATTTTCCAAACAACGTCGGAAAATTAACGTTGAAATTTACGGACGTAAAAGATTATAAAATCGTGCGCAAAACATTTGAACAGCGCAATTTGAAATTAATAAAGCATTGTGAAAAAACGACTATGTTCTAAGGTTCTTTTAACAAGTATGACATGAAAATGTAGCCCATAACTGCCGCACGCGCAGTACCACTGAGCATATAGGAAGTACCTCCCTTACTCCCACCCTCCCAGGCATTTTCAAAAGATAGTACAAGATACTAAAATTAAATTATTTATCTCTACAAATAAATGACATGTATCATTGATGCAAATTTTTCTGATGATGTGCATGGTGAACAAATTGAAAAATGGGAATTTTGAAGGTTATGATGATGTAGGCATTAAACATATACTCTAGACGATATGTTATTTATTTATGTCACGCTTTATAACATTATATAGATAAAGGTATTATACCAGAAATTTAGGGTAAACGAGTAATGGTTCTCATTTTTCAGATCCTTTAAGAACACACTGGTGCATACAGGGGCATAACATTTAACTTATATAAAAATAGGAGATGTGGCATGATCGTCCATGAGTCAGCTACCCATCAAGTGAGGGACGGAAGGTTTTTCCACTGTCGAAAATACATTCACAATGTGGGAAGAGGAAAATCGACATATAATTATGAGGTCCAATCTGGCGTAACGAAAAGTGACTATACACTCCAAAATTGAAGAAAAACTTTAAAATGACGATAGTAACAAAACCATAAGGTTTAAAATTTTATGTGAAGGTTAAATCATAAAAACCAAGAATAATGTGAACATAAATATATAACTAAACATGTTTTAGATTTCCGGCTGAAAAATCACTGCCAACTTGATGATCGTCATTTAAAAGTTTCAGTTATTGAGTAAATAATAATAATTTAATTACTTTTAAATCTTTTCTCTAAGGTGGACATAAATATGTGAGCTTTGGCAAAGAAAATGTTCTGTTAAGTTAATATTGCGTAACATGTTCAATTTTATAGTGAATAGCCGCTTGTTCCACTACCAGATTTGACCTCTTTTTTATTTGTCATCTTATTTTCCGTTCCCACACTGTGATATTCATATTTTTCGTGCGTTATAAAAACTTTTTTTGTATTATTGTCGATTTTAAAGCTCACCTTAAGCTTGGACTGAGTAACAGCGAGCATCAATCAAAGAATATGTCGTCGTTTTGTATGTATTATTTAAGTATATTTATTGTAATTTAGGTACTCACTAGTCGGATTGAGTAGCATTCTGTTTGATTTATAAAGTTCGTCGGTTACTGCTTTTGTTTATTTGATTTTTTCTTTGACCACTCGTTAAATGAGTTGGATACCCAATAAAATTTTTTAAACACACCACATGTCTGTTGTGCCTGGTCCAAGTCAGGAATTGTGGTCAAGGTTTGCCTTCGTGTTTTAAGCTTTTTTACTTTACATTTTTGATAATAATCGGGTTAGAGCAGTTTTATTTTACGAATACACGATTTCTTAATTTGGGGCAAATAAAAAACTTTTCATAAGGAGTTGTATTTCACCCTTGTTGGAGGCCTTGTGGAGACCTATAGATTTGTAAATTCTCTCTGTTTTTCTCGTGGATGGAGTAGATTCTGACATTTATTTACCCAATATCAGGGCATGTTGGATTAACTTGTAGGCGGTGGGATAGGTAGGTCTACCGTGCACTCCCAGGACTCATCCTCATCAACTTTTTAAAAATTCGTATTTATACCATTTTTCATATTTTAAATGATAACAAACATATTGTTGGGATGCTTTTAGGTTTTACTGTGTATTTTGTACCCCACCATGTTTCACAGATAATTTAGAGTTTACTGACATTTAATTACAGGTAAACATATATAAAAACATGCACCCCCACCCTCCCCTCAGGGCGGCCGGGGTTTAGAAATAATCCGTTCGGTTTCTCCGCATGCAGGTAGAACCCCTGCTAAAGGGGCGTCCGTTGGTTGGGAGAGATGTATGAATACTCAACCATCCCTAGAGTAACCGGGGTTATGAAATTGTTTGCTCGGTTTCTCCGCCAGCAGGTAGAACCCCTCCTAAAGGGGGCGTCCGTTGGTTGGGCGGGATGTATAAATTATCAACTCGTCCAGGACGGGAACTTTACCGCCGTCCTCATGTTGGGAAAACGCCACGTTCTCAGCACGTAAAAGATCCTTTTGCAACATCTCGTTTTCAGTGGTCCATAGGTGACCAGTTCAATGCTTTGGCTAAATTTCCCGCTCCTACCCAAACAGTCTTAATTTGGCATCCCGTGACTATTAAATTCCCCGGCCTAATCTCATGCTAAACCCGTTTTATGATTTATAATAATTGTTTGATGACTTGTTTGCATCCTGAATATGCATGATATATTTGCCACTGGACGTTAAACAAGAACCATCAATCTATCAATTAAATCATACAAATAAGGTACTGTTGGAAAGATAAATGTATGAACTTTTCATAAATGTCTTCTTGTTAAATTTTGTTGACTATGAAAAAAGTTATAGCAAAATAATAGCCCTACCCCACCTAAAACTCGATTTTTTGTCTTTCAACTATACTAAAGTCTGCATGAAGTTTTGGTGCATCCTGTGTATATAAGTTAATCAGATATCGAAGTTTCTTAAATATTATAACCGCTATATTGTTTATTTCTGTTATTTTGATACTAAAAATCATGAAAAACCAGGATCTTTGAAATTTCAGATTATTTCACTCGTTCTCCATTTTCTTCACACAACGAATTAATTAGTGTTAGGACTATTAACTTATTTGAATAGTACTATATATGTATATATAACGCATCTTTAAAGCTGAAGAAACCTATGCTTAAATGTTGTTTCCCTCCTAATTTTATGAAAATTTTACCTCTACCCCTAAAAAATTTAATCATATCTATTCAAATAGCAGTGATGTATATCAAAGAAAACTAACATATGTCTTAAAATAGTGTCCATTGCTAGAAAATGATTAAATAAAATAAAACGTGTGCCGTGACAGATATAATAGTCCGGATTTCTTCTTAGATTTTCAAAAATGGGTGATTTACAAAATATACCTTTTTTAAAAAAAATGTTACGCGAGTTCCCTTTACCCACATTCAGTATTTCTATTTATTGTCCAAAGTACTGTTTAATTGCATAAATGCATTCGAATATGATTTTTGATGAATTATATTTACTTTCAATTGTTTTTAATAATAAGTTTTTGCTGAAAAGGTTGGTATGTAACTTGAAGATAAACTTATTCTTTTGAGAACTCCATTTAATATTTCTGTTGCCCATCCTATGTTAAAATATTCTGTAAATGGTAATTTTAGTAGTTCAGATTTTTCCATTTTCACCTTTATTTTTGCAAAACAGTTAGGTTAACCAGTGTTAAATCTCCTTCTTTGAGTATATTATAGGTTTAATTGAATAGTTTTATCTGCAAGACACACAACAGGTTTGATACAGTATGGATGTTATCCATACAGTATCAAACGCAATAATTTTGCTTATCTGGCGTTAGATAGTATCCAAACTGTATCAAACCCCATAGCTTTGCCAATCTAGCTTTACTGCATAGATTGGTTGCTTTAATTCTTGTACTTCGTTCAAGACTTCAGAGAACATGAAGATTGTATTAATAGATGATGATTGTTCAGTAAATCCTCTTTAGAACCAGTTTTGGAGTTAATTTAGAATAGGTTTGATGTTGTTTTTCGCTTGGTTATGGTGTGGACTTGTTTTACTCTGATCCGTATGATTCGTTTGTCCCTTAATTTCTTTGGTCGTGTTGTTTTTTGTTTAATGTGAGTGTTTGTAGAACATTCTGAAGTTCTGTATCTATCAAATACATGAAGTCTTCATGATCTTTAATGGGATCCTTAAAATGTTTTTTATCAACCTAAATAAAGGTGGTATGACTTTCTTTACTATTTACTAGGATTCTACAAGTAGTGTGATACAGTTCATAGAATATTTATGATATTTACCCATTCCACCATCTTGCCTACGATTTTTAACCTGTATTTTCTTTTCTGTGACTAGGTTATTTTTTAGCTAATTATGTCGTGTGTCGTACGTTGTCAAAAATAATTAATTGTATTTCTAAAGGTCCATAAGTTGCACAACTGAAGTGAAGTACACTGTTGTTTCCTTTTTCTATTTTTTACCTGCGTTGCCAACGGTGGAAGCAGGTCTAGGAGTCGGGTTACTCCGTCTGTCCGTCCGTCCCAATAAGCTTGTCATCGCAACTCCTCTGAAACTACTGATCCGATTTTCATGAAACTTGGTATATAGATAGGACATCATATGTTGTGCAAATATCGCCAGGAAATTTTGATCTCCTGATTTTTGTGGGAGTTATGCACCTTGGAACTTAGAAAATAGTCATAAATGACCTTGTCAGCGCAACTCCTCTGGAACTACTGATCCGATTTTTATGAAACTTGGTATGTAAATAGGACATCATATGTTGCATATCGCAAGGGAATTTTGATCGCCTCATTTTTCTGGGAGTTATGGCCCTTGAAACTTAGAAAATACTCATAAATGACGTCAGCGCAATTCCTCTCAAACTACATATCCGATTTTCATTAAACTTGGTATGTGGATAGGACATATGTAGTTTTGCATATCAGCAGGAAATTTTGATACCCTCATATTTGTGGGAGTTATGCCCCTTTAGAACTTAAAAAATACTGATAAACGACTGTCATCGCAACTCTTCTGAAACTACCCAACCAAATTCAACGAAACTTGGTATACGGTAAGAACATCAGCGAGCGACGCAGGTCCAGACATCATTTGGTCTCACTTGTTTCGATAGGGTACCAGTGGTAACCCAATGCTATATCTATTTATGTTTGCAAACAATAAGTCACTTTTTGATATTGCCTTTATCCTATTTCTAACAAACACACTCAAATCTTTCTTAGTATCAATCCATTTCAATACACACTTCGAATCCCGTCCAAAGATACAAATCTTTTATGTTTTTCTTCAATTCATTCTTCACAAATTCCATGCACCGAATATCAATAAGTACAGCCATGAGTTCTAGTCTTGGAATGGTAAAACATTTGATCGGCGCTAAGCGTGCTTTCACTTTTTGATATTTTCTTAATCCTATTTCTAACAAACACACTCAAATCTTTCTTAGTGTCAATCCATTTCAATATACACTTCGAATCCGTCCAAAGATACAAATCTCTGATGTTTTTCTTGAATTCATTCTTCACAAATTCCACGCACCGAATAACAATAAGTACAGCGTGCTTTTGCAAACATTAAGTCACTTTTTGATATTTCCTTTATCCTATTTCTAACATTTCTTAATATCAATCCATTTCAATACACACTTCGTATCCGTCCAACGATACAAATCTTTGATGTTTTTCTTCAATTCATTCTTCACAAATTACATGCACCGAATACCAATAACTACAGCCATGAGTTCTAGTCTTGGAATGGTAAGACATTTGATCGGCGCTAAGCGTGCTTTTGCAAACAATAAGTCACTTTTTGATATTATTCCACAATTTTGATTTAAGTATATTACTGTTGCATACGCATTGATTGATGCATCACAAAAGCATAAGAGTTTGTAATCAACATTCTCTATATCACCAACAATCGCAAATTTTCTAGGACTGTTTAACTGAAATAGTATCACTTTCTATATTCCAGATATGCCCAGTACATTGGTTTGCATCACACTTATCCTATCATCACTGTTATGTATTTGGCCGAGGGCGATGGCAAAGCACTACAACACCATTGTTTACATTCTAAGAACTACTTTTTATATCAAAATATTACAATATTACTACGTGAGGTAATCGAAGTGTAAGGTGAATGACCGATATATCATTTTTTTCTTCCCTAGATTTTAACAATATAAAATTTAAACTACAATTAAATCAAATGAAAAGTTATAACAATATAATGAATTAAAGTCAATCTAAATAAAATGAACTGGAAAAGATAAAGTCTGTCTTTATATAATTAACTAAAACAGTTGAATGTAGCACTGTCATAAATCTTCAAATAGGATGAATACTGAATGTTATGAAATTATGTTCGGTTTATTCATTACTAACTAAATTAAAAACGGTTATGTATAAAACACTAAACTATATACACATGTGATATTGATAATTAAATTAAAACCGTAATGTTTTTGATTGTTGCAATCGGGATTATTATGCTTTCCAACGGATGCAAACAATTTATTTTCATTTACACTACGGATTGATGCAATAGGGATTATTATGCCCTCACACGGTTGCAATCAATCATTATATACAAAATCTTCCATTCTCTTTTGCTTCCGAATTCTAGTCGGATAGCGTTTTTCGGTAACAGGCTGATCAGACACATTTGCAGATTTTGCAGGTTTATGTTCTGATTAACTTTCTATACTAGTCGGTGTCAACTTCCACGCAAGGGTAAAAGTTCGCCTCTCTCTCAATTTACCCTTGCATTCAGCGCTTCATACGTCTATGATGTGATGAAAAACATTGAACTGTGACGTCAAAGAATTTAAAATCTCTCATGACGTTTATTTACTATAGAAGTCAAAAGTAAAAAATATTTTGTTTGAAACTAAATAATTGAAAGTGACAATACAGAATAGTTTGAAGAAAAATAATAGTTTCCTAAAATATTTGTAATAAACAAGCTTCTATTTTGTTGCGGATGACTACTAATTGGAAGATATTGCTATTGTTAGCATGGCTGAATGCAGATACGACTCATGTATGAGTATTCATACTTTGAAGCGTCTCTGCGACAGAGATTGAGTCGGTGTATCATTTTGATCGTCAACAGTGTCATCCTGAATAATCGGATCTCGTGGAGGTTTTGAAATTTAAGATTCAATGATCTGATTTGCATTTCGTCTCCATTTAGTTGTCGGATCTACCTGTACCCTGTACGAAACGGGTCCAGTCTTCGGTGATATTGTTGTGGGAATCCACATTTCTTTTCCACGATAATCTCTCACCACAACGGATTGTCCTTGTTCAACTTCATGGTGTTTTGTTTTCCTTCTTTCGCACATATTCTCTTGTTTGTCTAACACTTGATTTTGGAGTGACGGTCTTAGAAGATGCAATCTAGTTTTTAATTCTCTTCCTATCAATAATTTTGCTGGAGTTTCGTTAGTTGTTTAGTGTTTTGTGTTTCGGTATGCTATCAAAAACTGTGCAAGTTTCTTTAAAATAGTTCCAGCATCGTTTGAACTCGATTTCATTCCTTGCTTAAATGTCTGTAGGAAACGCTTGGCTAATCCATTGCTGGATGGATGATATGGTGCAGTTTTAATATGCTTTATTCCATTTAAGTTCATAAAGTTCTGAAATTCCTGTGATGTAAATTGCGGCCCGTTGTCACTCACGATTCTAGATGGAATTCCATTTCGGGATAATACTGTCCTTAAAACATTAATGGTACTTTATGAAGTATTTTTCATTTCGATAACCTCAGATCATTTTGAATATGCATCGAACATAATGAGAAACATTGACCCTTAAAATTGTTCCTGCGAAGTCAATTTGCACACAATCCTACGGTTTACTAGGATATTCCCATGCATTAAGTGGTGCTAATCTTGGCACATTCTGATGCTGTTGACAACCATTGCATTCTGTAGCTAACTTCTATGTCCATATCAATTTCTGGCCACTAGAAGAAAATTCTGGCCAGTGTATTTATTTTAACAACGCCCAGGTGTCCTTCATGAATCTGTTCTAATAACTGTTTGTGAAGTTTTCCTGGTATATTTACGCGAACACCGCACATGAGGTAACCTTGATGTACAGAAATTTCCTTCTCAAGTAATATGGTGCCAATTCTCCTTCCTTTTGCGCATTATTCCAGCCTTCCTGTGTGAACGTTGTAACAAGTCCAAGAACAGACCGTGTTAACAAGCTTATTGGAAACAGGAATACCTTCCATTTGTGCAATGTGAAACGCATTAACCATTTCTAACGATGTCAAACAGGAAGCCGTGTCAAGTAGTCACCATTTGCATGTTTGGTTGTTCCTCGGAATTCAATGTCGTACTCATAATAACAGGAATAAAGAGTAACGTTGCAATCGAGCAGACGCAGTGACCGGTATTCCCTTTTGCGGTTTGAATATGTATATCAGTGGCTGGTGGTTTGTAATTAACTTGAATTTTCGACCATATGAATAAGAATGAAATTTCTTAATTCTCCAAATTATTCCTAGCCCTTCCTTTTTCTATTTGTGAATAATTTTTTCCGCTGGAGCTAAAGATCTTAATGCGAAAGCTATTGGTCTTTCGGATCTATTTGGATATATATGTGAAATAACGGCTCCTAAACCGTAAGGTGATGCGTCGCGGGCCAGAGTTATAGTTAAGTCTGGATTGAAGTATGTTAAAACCATATCCGAAACGACTAACTCCTTAACCTTGTTAAAAGCCTCTTGGCATGATTTTGTCCATTTCCATTTTGTTTCGTTTCGCAAGAAGTCGTGTAAAGGTTGTTAAACTAATGCTAAATCTAGCATAAACTTCCAACAGTAGTTAATCAGTCTTAATATGGATTTCAGCTGTGTTACATTCTCATGCTGTGGTGCCTCCAGAATCGCTTCAATTTTTCCTTGTGTCTTGTGTAGACCTTCTTTGTCAATGACATGACCACAGAATGTTACAATTTCCTAAAAGAATTCAGTTTTATCAAGATTTGCCTTAAGACCATATTCACTAAGTCTTTTAGTATAGATTCTAAATTTTGTAAATGTTCCTCATCTGTTTTTCCGGTTATGATCATGTCATCTAGAATACATTGTATACCCGGAATTCCACTCAGTATTTGTTCAATGGTTCTCTGCCAAGGCTATGCCGAATGCCATACAGTTATTTCGATATAAACCACGGTGCGTGTTGATTGTCAGCAAATCTTTGCAATTATCTTCTACTTCTAGTTTTGAATAAGCTTGGCTTAAGTCTATTTTCGTATAATGTAATCCACCATTTAAATTGGCAAAAATATCATCTATTTTCGGAAGTGGGTATTGGCCCACTTTAAGCATTGGATTGAGTGTCACCTTAAAATCTCCTAATATCCTGACTAGGCCATTTTTCTTAAGAAATGGTTTGATAGAGTTGCTCAGTCGCTATGCTGTACTTTTGTCAGCGTTCCTTCATGCTCCAGTCTATCGAGTTCAGCTTCTACTTTTGCTCTCATTGAAAACGACAATGTTCTTGCTTTGATATATTATTGCTTGCTTTGGTCTTTTAGGGTTAACTTTGCCTTAATTCCTTTTACTGTACCAAGTTCACCAGAGAAAACTTCTTTGTATTTTTCTTGTAACTCGATGATTAGTTTTTTTTTTCTTTTCCAGACTATGTACCTCCTTGATCTCTGCCCAGTCAAGTCTGACCAATCTCAGCCGAATAATGGTGGTCCTCCTTTTTGTACAACATGTAGAGGTAACGTCTGTGTTTTTCCTTTATACTGAACCTTCATCATGACACAGCCTATAGGTTTAATATTCTACTAGAATATGTTTTCAATGTGATGTTGGCTACTAGGTTCCCAAAATCTTTTGTTAGATCTGATTTTGTGATTACAGATATTGCGGACCCAGTGTCTAGTTCCATTTTTAGTTGTCTAAGGTCAACGACTGGTTTGCGATACAATTATCGGTGTTTGAGTCGTCGGATTTATAATTTTCTACTGCATGGACTGCCTTTTGATGACCAAATCTTTTTGTATTGGTTTGTTTTGGTTTGTGCATGGATCTACAGGCTTTCTTAATATGCCCTTTTTATTACAACGGTGGCATTTTACAGTCATGTGGTGAATGTTCTGTGTGAGTTCTTTGGGTGTTGAGGTCGAATATATTTTGATTTTGGTCTTGTGCCCATTTTGTACTCCTCCCTCGGCACGGTGTTGTGCTTGTAGTTCGGTTGCGTCCCTTGGTGCGGTTTCCATAGCAACACAGATATTGATAGCTTTGTCATATGTCAAGTCTTTTTCTGACAATAGTTTTTTTTCCTGGATATTTGGGTTTCTTATCCCACAAACTATTCTGTCTCTCTTTATTTTTCCTTGAGATATGCGTTAAACCCACAGTGTAGGGACATTTTTCGAAGTTGAGCAACATATTCTTGCATTGATTCCCCCTCCTTTTGGTCTCGTTTATAGAACCTAATTTTTCAGGTGTTTGAAGAGGTTTTGGTGATAAATGTTTCTTTAACAGTGTTACTAATTCTTCAAAAGTTTTAGTTGCCGGTTTGTCCGGGAATGTCAGATCTCGTAGGGTGGAATAGAGCTTACCCCTATCAAGCATAGGAAAGATTGGACCTTTTTGTCGTTTCCAATTTCATTAATTGTCATGTAATGTTCAAATCTTTCTACATAATGGTCCCAGGGTTCTATTGTTTCATCGAACAGGTCGATTTTCCGTATTTAACCAAGTGTTGCCATTGTTCTCACAGATTCCTTTGTTTACAACGCACGTGCTTCGGGTCGAACAAAGAATTCTGGTTTATGACGCTTCCGTGTGTTTATACGGTCAGTTCATGCATTTTCCGCGATGTTTTGCATTTAATTTTCATAACGAAGGTTCTTTGTCGTCGCCAGTTGTTATGTATTTGGCCGAGGGCGATGGCAAAGCACTGCAACACCATTGTTTACAATATAAACTACTTTTTATATCAAAGATGCACGTGTCCAATATTACAATATTCCTACGCGAGGTAATCGAAGTGTAAGGTGAATGACCGATATAACAATCACTTGGAATAAACTCATTTACTTTCTGACATTTGGAAATCCATTCTCTTAGATTCATGGATGCTTCTTGGACTATATTTGTTTTGATTCAGAATACAACTTCAAAGCTTCCCCAATGGTAGATGTACCAGTGATTAGGTTATCCACATAAATGTCTCCTTTTAATTGCTCCGATGTAGGTGTTGAGTAATTTTCTAGATGACTTTTAATAGTGGCTGCTAAAAAAATGGGATGGAGATTACACCAAAAGGTACACGACAGAATCTATACTCTTTTATGTTATAAATGCCAATAGAATGATTTTCACAAAGAAATCTAGTAACATCCCTGTCCACGTCTTGGAGGCCTACTTGGAGAATTCTTTCTCAATATCTGAAACTAGTGCAATTTTATGTGTTCTAAATCTCATTAACATTCCACATAAAGAGGTTGGGCCAATTTCCCCGGAAAATTGTTCACTTAGAGGGTCAATTTTCTAATTGTTTACTCGACAAAAAACGATATATTCGATAAGTAAGATGACCTGTTTATAATATGTTTAATAAAATTTTGCGATTTTAAATGTTCTTAATGAAAACAATGGAAACAAGAATGACTAAAACTCAATTTTAACATTTTAAAGCGATTTTTGGCATTATCTCATGGGAATCCCCATAGAAGGACACTTTTTAGAAACTTAATTTTATTCTCTGTACATGTACACAAATTGAGTTTGGTTGTCAAGGTCCTTCATACTTAAAAAATATTTTTTACCAAAAATCTTGACCGTAGTTTGAAGTTACCTATATATCCGTTTAAAATCGAAATTCTCACCATGTCCACTGTGGTCTTGTTGTAGAGCGTGCAGACATTTGTACATGTAATATGAAGTCATATTATCCGAAAGAGTTCAAATCCTGCAGGTGACATTTTTTTAAAGAGTAACAATCTTTCTCTTTTTTATTCCAGTGTTTGGTTGCAATTTGAACTTGAAATGTCACACATAAGCTTTTATTAGAATATAAATACAAAACCTAATATTTTAATTGTGCCCGTGTAAACAAGTTAAGGTTACTTTTAACAATAGCCATAGCCTATTATCAAGGTAATTTACCTGTCCGGCTAAAATTAGATTAATCGTTTAAAATAGGATACATGTAATTTATTTATAGAATTGATATTCAATGAACAGATCTCTAGGGAAATTGGCCATAGTCTTTAGTCATCATAACTGGACCGTGATAAAGGCACTGATTCAAACTCTAAATATTCTGCCAAAGTCCTTAGTGATCATTACTGGACAACGATAAAGGCACCGATTCAAACTAAATATTCTGCCATAGTCCTTAGTCATCATTACTGGACCACGATAAAGGCACTGATTCAAACTCTAAATATTCTGCCATAGTTCTTAGTCATCATAACTGGACCACGATAAAGGCATTGATTCAAACTCTAAATATTCTGCCAGAGTCCTTAGTCATCATTACTGGACCACGATAAAGGCATTGATTCAAACTCTAAATATTCTGCCATAGTCCTTAGTCATCATTACTGGACCACGATAAAGGCACTGATTCAAACTCTAAATATTCCGCCATAGTCCTTAGTGATCATTACTGGACCACGATAAAGGCACTGATTCAAACTGTAAATATTCTTGTTCGTTTTGGATGAAGCATTATATACTATTCGCACTTTCGTTGTTTTCTGTGGTGTCATTACAGCATGGCGCGGGGAATGTAATGAATTAATACAGCACCCTTTTTGCTATCCACTTCTTCGATAATTCCTTTCTGTAATTGATCTTGGATGATAGAATCATACTTGTGAATAAGGTCCAGTTTGTTTTTCATTCTGGCTACACATGACTTGAAAAGACCTAATGCAAGTTCTCTGTTTACTGGCAAATCAGGGTTTTCTTCTTTCCTTGGCCATTTTATATCATACCTTTTCTCATGATATCGGAGGGTTCTTTTGAAATAATTAATAGATTTAGTGTCGTCGGAATTTTCTGTAGGTGTTGTTACTCCAATGGATTCAAGATTCCATAGATCAGTTATATCCGGTGTTGTAGATATTGAAGAGTCTAAAATGTGCCATCAGAAAATTTGTTGAAGGTTGTACGGGAAAGAATTAAAAACTTGGTTCACTCTTCTTTTTAGTTAAACATATTTTATTTGCAAAATATAGCAAATTCACTCTTCTTTCTTTCAGTCTCTTGTGTTCGCCCTGCAATGATCCATCCTAGTTTTGAGGCCAGTAAATATAATCCTGGTTATATTTCTACTCGTTTTCCAAGAATCAAATCCAAATACATGAAATAATAATCATTGCCAATAAGTAAATCTATAGCAGATGACTCACTATGTGAAGGTATATGCAACCTTCACAAAATTACGCACATGTTCCAACGAGTACACTACCACTAATAACCGGCACTATGCTTACAGAAATATTGAAATATTTTCCATTGTTCAGTTTTAAGCTTTCACTTATTTACTACTGCCTAATGTAACCAATCTTTGAGTTTTAATTCAGATGCCAACGCTTGGGATACATAGGTTCGTTAAGACCCCGAATCGAATAAAATGCGTGTGCTATTTGTCAATGAATTGGAAGTATTCTTCACCTCTGTCTTTGCCGTTTGCTTTAACACCATTTCACCAGATGTAACTAGCGCATTTTCGTTTGTCATATCAGCCATCATTGCTGATTGAACTGTTATGTCTGTACTGGTTCTACTAACATCACTTACAAGGCTGGTACTCTCTTAAGACAGATGCATACTAAGATGCTGTACTCTAAATTTCTTTGGACACAAACATGATGAAAGTCTTTCTCGTTGCAATGAATGCATACTTTACTCCTTTTGCATTGGAAAGATTTGTGTCCGAATCTCAAGCACTTATAACAACATCCCTTCAGTTTAGTTTTACGTTCTTCAATGCTTCGAAAGTTTGGGCATTCGTCGCCCGAGTGTTTTTGGGATTAGTATCTGTATTTATCAAAAAAGGTTCCACTTTCCTCCCTTTTTTGCATTGGCAACTAAGGCTTTAGTTAAACTCAAATGATTGAATTTTCGTTGATTGTTTGGATTTTTAGGAAACCTGTGCTGAAATGTTCTGGACTGAAAGTGAGTATTTTGCCTTTCCTGTATTCCAATGCGCTCTTTCAGAACTTCCGGAAACATAAAGTATCTACTGACCATTTCTCATGTGATCCCTTCTGAATCTCTAATTGTAACAACACATCATTTTGTAATTTTGATTTCATCATAGACATAAATATATCTTGATTTACATATTGTTGTAAGACTTCCAAACTACGTAGATGTTGGTTTATTTGATCCAAGAAATTCCTAAATGAACTAGTTTTGTTTGATGCGGGTTGTAAATTCAATAATTCATATAGTGGAAATCGACAGCGTCCTGAGTATTCCCAAATCGTTCTTTCAAAATATTTATTGCAACACTGTAATTTTCATTCGATAGATGGTCCTTTTTGCTTCACCTTCTAATTTGCTACGGAGACAATGGAATTTTTCCACTTCAGATAGTCTTTTATTCTTGTCGATTGTACTTTCAAAAGAATCCCCAAATTCTACCCATTTTGTTTTCTGTCCATTGAATGACACTATTTCTATCTTAGGTAGTTTTACAAATGAATCTTCTGATTCCTTAATTTTTGTTTGCCTGTCTAATGGTTGTTGTTGTCTAATTTGCTCTTGAACAATATCTTTCATTTCTCGCTGGAGTTCAATCATCTGAATAGCACCTGTGTTTTCTTTTGCTTCAGTATTTTCATTTTTCATAGATTCAACTTACCTTGTTTTGAACTGTTCCAATTCCAGATAACAATCCGTCGCTTCCGAACATAATTTACAGTCTTCTTCCACAATTTGTTCTATCTCTTCTGTTTAATCCTCTTCATACGAACCTGTCACTTTGTTACTTTGTATTTCTAATTTGTTCATATATAACTTTATCTTCTCCACATATTTTGACGCTTTTAATACATATTCTGTTTCTTCACTTCTGCACACATAATTTAAACTCGTTATTTTATTTCCGTCTGAATGAAATTCTGGTATCTTATTCTCACTCCTTTTAAGGCAACAACCATTTTCTTATAGGGGGGCTGGGATTTTCATTGTGTTCATAATTTTTTTTCCAAAACCTTCCCCTAACAAAATATTTTTTTCTTGTGAGAAGGAAAGCAAAAAAATTTTTCCTACCATGACATTTGCAAGATAACGCGTTTTTTTCTTTTCAAATCCAGGCACCCCAATCGCAGATTACTAGGTGTTTTTTCTAGCAGATGACAACAATTTTTTCTCAACCACAATGCAAAGTCTATTTTTTAGCTCACCTGGCCAAAGGCCATGTGAGCTTTTGTCATCACTTGGCGTCCGTCGTCCATCCGTCCGTCCGTCG
>JAULBM010342463.1:0-12517 GCA_032357055.1 Geukensia granosissima
GCCATAATGGGACCTGTAGAAGTTAAAAGTCTACGGTCACTTGGTGGGTGGCTGTCTCATGGACAATCATGCCACATGTCCTATTTTTATATACGCCCAATTCCCAAAGAGCCAAAAAAAAAAACAAACCAAAAACAAACTAGAAACTTGTGTTCTGCCCCAGTAGATGCATACACCCCGAAAAATTTGCATTATAACCCCGCATTACTATATAACATTAATATATCCTTGGAATTTATCCTTAAAAAAGAAAAACGTGATAATTTGCATATATCTTTTATGTCTTTAGTCACATCAATATCTTCTGTAAAAATTGCCAGAAATTAAATTCATCACCACATGCACATATCCATTATGTAATCTAACAATTCATCAAGTTTTATTGAAATCCTACAAGTCGTTTATGAGGAGTTGCGGACAACGCCTTAACCTTCTTAGGGCTGAAAAGGACAAAGTCCAAACATCCATATCTTCTGCAAAAATTGTCGAAAATTAAATTCCTCACCACATTTACATCTCCATGATGTAATCTAAAAAAATCCTCCAAGTCTTATTAAAATCCTGCAATCTGTTTAGGAGGAGATGCGGACAACGAATTTGCCCATATTGGTGTGAAAAACAACGAAGTTCAAACATCAATATCTTCTACAAAAACTGTCTAAAATTTTATTAAATTCCTGCAATCCGTTTAGGAGGAGTTGTGGACAATGCATTTCGGACAGGGACAGACGGACAGACAGACAGGCAGACGGACAGACAGACAGGGTGAAACCTATATACCCCCCAAACTTCGTCTGTGGAGGGTATTACAAAAAACAAAAAAAAAGAACCAACAAATATTTAAACATGATAGGCTATTGATATAATGCTTAATCAGACAATGGTAAAACAAAGTAGTCTTAAGTATTTGTGTAATTTAGTGATTAAGGTGTCAAACCACCAATTCCCCCTGGAAGTTAGAACACACACAAAAATAGTGCTAAAAATGCACAATATAGTCCCATTCAGCACGCCGTATTTTGAAGAACGGTTGATGAATTTTAATAAGGGATATTTTATTTGAAAGATAGATGTCTTGGGATGAATTTGAGCCCAGATTTGATCAGTTTTAAGCGTGATTTTGAATATGGCGCCATGTTTCAACAACGCGTCGCTAACCAAGCTTTACAGGAAGTAAAATTGCGTTTTTTAACAGGGGGTTCGCCATGGGAGACAGCGTTTCACTAGAAGATTTTAAACCTATTATGATTTTTTGTGAGATGATAGCCAAGAGATGTACGAATCGCTGTATATATGGTCTTTGCCAAGTTAAAGTTAAGATAAAAGGGCCAGACGAATTTCAACATTCTCGATTTTAGATGAAAATGTTAAAGAAATAAATTGGTGTTTTTTCTCCTACAATCTGCAACAATGTTGAAATTTGACTTGACGGAAAACACTGCCTAAATTACTAATAAAAAACCCATACGTACCCTATTGATAAGTAACATTCTGTTGTTAGGTAGTTTTTGAATGATTGATAAAGGCCTAACATCAATAAAGCGACACAAGCACTACTTCTATTTTGGATTGAATATATAGCACTTCACTTTAAACATACTTGTTTATCGTAGTTATTTTGGGCAATCTAACTCCGAATATCTGCTCTTTATTTATAGAAATGTTTTTCTAATTTGAACTTGCATCTTTCCAATTACAAGAGACATGTTAAAAACAAAACGTACAGATCTCCAGCAACAAGTGGAAACTTATGAATGAATTAATGATCTCAATAATTTGACAGATAGTGATATTTCGGTATGTTTACAATCATTCACTTCCACAACAGTTGACAAATGATGCCATCCATCATGGGTTTGTTCAAATTAATTATAACGTCCGGGATCAATACCTCTGCTGGCCCCTGGTCACCCGAGAATATAATTAAAACTAATATTCACTGGAGGATTCATTAATGCAGCATCGATTATTCATCAGTTAAAAAGGTCGTGTAGTGATTATCATTATTGTATGTAGATAAATCATAACTCACGTCATTCATTTTAATACACTATACACCATGTGGGATACTTATGTTTTATGTACCAAGTAATACATCATCGTACATGATTATTAACCTCCTAATACTACATTGATAAACCAAGAATTATTGGTTATATAATAATTGAAGTGATTGCAAAATAAGTTTGTATTTGGTGTATGTATGTCCAGGTATTCTTTTCGTCGTGTGTGGTTTAAGATAAATAATTTAAATCTGAGTTTTTTTGTTTTTTTGTTTTTTGTTTTTTGTTTTTTTTTTGTTAGGAGAAAAAAAATATCATATCATTAGCAAATATCGCTTAAATCGAATACATGTATCTAGAAATCACTTGCTGACCATTGTGGCTAGACTCTGTAACATTCCTAAAAATCCTGGAATATACAAAATACGACTTATGAAAAAGGTCTAACAAGGTCATGTTTTAAATCAGATATTGAAATATGCATGAAGAACATTCTTTCACTTTTTCTCTTCCTTTTTGAGACAATGTTTCAACGTGCTTTTAAAATATTAATCATTTCGTCGTGGATTCCAAGCCTTTGATCCTGTTGTTTAACAAAATTTTAAAACCGTTACATTCTCCGATGGGAGAATATAAATATGTATACAAGGGATGCTTACCCTTCTGGGGCTCCTGATCCCACTCGTGTTTTGTAAAGAAGTGTGTGGATTCCAAGCCGTTGTTCCTTTTGTTTTCGTTTTGTCTATTGGTTTCTTTCAAAATTGTCTTGTTTCTATTGACTATTCACTTTTAATCTCTCACATGGGTATTCTACACTGAATATACATTGGTCTTCATTTGATAAATTTAATTTTTGTCTGGTTTATATAACTTATAAGACAGTAACAGCTGAAGATCACGGCAATCAGTATACCCTTACAAACCACCTTAGGTCCCCATCGCTTTTTGTGCGACCTGTTTTGGACGTTTTCCTTTTATCCTAAAATGATCTAATTTAAATTCATGATTGTTATCTGTTTATTTGGCTTATTGGCGTTCATTATGGTATTTGGTCAACTAATCTAAACAGAAAATAATTTGGTTTGTTTATCGTCCTAATTTTTGTCCCTAGCATAAATGATGAAGATTAATCCAGAAAAGCGCTTTTACAACCAGATTAAATTTGGCGTTAAAATAATTGTTGTAAGCTTAAAATATGTATACAATTATTGTGTCTTTCTAGCATATATTTCATATTTTTTCCATTAAATATACCGCATTGAAAAATAGGCAATGCGGCTGTCGAAAAGAAGTCAGTAACTGATCCCGTTTGCGGAACACCGTACACGAGTTCATCCACGGGATTTCGGTGAGACCCGGAATGTCCGTATGTTTGGTTTACATTATATTTTAAGTATGTGTGGTGTTTCCTGGAGATTGTCTTATAAAAATAGATGTCAGGTTGTCTCTTTTGGTTTTCTTTCGCTTCCTATTTCATTCATTTAATTTTTTTTCGGTTAACTTCGATTTATCCCGCTTATTACATTTTTTTACACAAGATTAATCTTATATTTAATTAGAGACTATATCTAAAAATCAAATCTATAATAAAACCAAAAATAGTACATGTACACTTTTAAGCGAGGTTAACCATCAATATACACGGCTACGGAATAATCTAATCAGTTTTCGTTTTGAATAATTAATATCTATTGTGTCCATTTGTGTATTAGTATATTTACTATTTTGAATTTTAGGAATCCATGGTCCAGGTTGACGTTTTAAGGTCTTAGAAGGATGTGAATTTACAGAAAAGGTATTGTCGGCTTGATTTTCAAAAGATAAAGTTTTTTATTCATTCAGTAAAATTTATGTTATCAATTTGAAGATTTGCTATCTAAAGCTATGCAGTTTTTCAGTGTTTTTTTTTTTTCAGAATACTCTTGCGCGTATATTGTTTAATATAATATATTTTCAGTGTAAGAACAGTTCTTTTCGCTATCTTTCGAAGTTCTAAATATTACATAAATAAAGATATAATTCTTAAATTTCAAAGATATTTGAACAAGAGTAGTATTTTATATACTAAAAGATGTCTATTCTTTACCATTAATAGTCTAGCTTTCTTCATCTATTTTTAATGGTTCGTATGTCATTTCTGGTAAAAAATTATTTCCTTGAAAACATATGTAGTCTTGTTTTAATTTAAAATATATTGTACCCTAAACACTTGTTCATCTTTCACTAAAGTATATGTTTGTTTGCTTTAAACCGTTTGGTACGTTGTCTGAAATTTTATGAGGTTTCATCCAATCTTCATAAACATCACTTAATTAGGTCTGTGTCGATACATCAATCAGTATCTGATGTGTCAGGAGTAAGGCAGACCCTTTATAAATTAGAAAAATAATAAGTTGAAAACTGGACGAATTTCCAAATATATGCAAGCTATCTATTTTGATTGATGTTAGTTTACACAAGTTTTTCATGCCTGGTCAGTACAAGAACACTGATGTAAAAGGAAAGAACGTATCAAATTTTGTGCCTCCCCGACACTCCAGATTTGTAAAGGCAATATTCCCCAAAAATACATGACATATTATTCGGCTTCGAGCGGACTACTCATTTTCACATGCTAAATGGACGAACATTGAATACAATTGAAGTGCCTATGCTTCACCTGGAATCGAACCAACGACTTGTCGCACTATAAGCGGTCAGGTAACGAAAGGACGGAGGATTGTTTGAACATGGATTGTATATTCATTTCTCCTGCTTCAGAAAGGAAATCGGGAAATCTTTGCTCCTGTTCTTATTTTTTTCGGTTATTTTTTATTTTGGTTTATTATGAGTGATTTTCGTTGTGGAATGTACATTTCTGATGTCTCACTTTGGTATTCTATTCCAGAATTTCAAGTATCACCCTAACATACATGACATACAGGATCTTAAAAAACAATGTACTTGTCTTTAACTAAATCCATGATTCTATTGACTTTCTACACGACTGATAATGGAGCAATTTAATCTAACCATCCAGCTGGCTTTAATGACAAAACCACAATACAAGCTTCAACATACATCTCAAGTTATTTGACTACTTTATCGTTCTTCGTGACGGCGACATAAGGCGTTTTTATATCCTTACGAAAGATTCAACCCTTTCTAAGACAAGAAACGCAAGAGATAAATTGTCGCACGTTTGTCAACCGGTTAAAGTAACAGCAAGAACATTAAAACATGTAAAATGAATGAATTGCTTCTGACTTAAACCTATATACACTGAACTAAGACACGTTTTATAAATCAGTTTGATGCAAGTATTTCTGGCTGTTTTTTTCGCTAAATATCGATTGACTTTTCTAGAAATTGACGAATAAAAATCACTTCACTGAGATGATGAAAGGGAGGATGAATCGCCCTACGTTTTCGAAATGTCTAATATTTTTGCAAGCGAAAAAGGGTGGGTCTCCTGGCTGTTGGATTGTTTTCGTGCTATTTCAAGTATTTAACTTTTATTGTCAGTTTTAATACCTTTTTGGTTATTTCGCCTTTTATTAAACATGAACACTTAGTTTTTAGTTCAGGCGATTCAGAGCTCGTCCTAAAGTTTTATGGAGTGGAGTTCACCCTTGTTGATCCTCTAAATTTTAGCTTTTGATTTCTGCTTTGTTAGATGGGGTTCTGTCTTCTTCATATTTACACTTTATCTTTACATTTTATATTTAAATAAAAGGTAACTGGATAAACAAGATCATACTCCTCTGTAATATAATGGTTTTGTTTCCACGGTTTGGTTTCTCCGAACCTCCAATCATTACAATAATCTTTTTTAAAGAAATGCACATTTGTACCCATATACATTAGGATTGAAAGCATATAAACAGATAAAAGCAAAGCAAGCAAAACAACAAACAAACAGAGGATAACATGAACATTATTACATGATACATATTCACCGTAGATTGTTCAGTAACCGTGTCTGCTTTTCTGAGTGACCAAGACTTTTTAATAAAGAGACCTGCTAGCACAGTTTCTTCATTAGTTAAAATTGATATAAGTGAATTCAAATCCCTCAGCTTTTTCAATTTTGTTGATGTTTTTTAAGGTTCTTGATTATTCTTGTCGTAATGATTTGTTTGAATAACAATAAAAGTAAAAGTTTATTTCGTCATCCTATTGGTTATCACCAATTGTACAAAATATTTCTTTCTACATTTTTATACCTTCCCCTTTCAATCCCTATAAAGTGTTGCTAATTATCATTTTACATATTAGTTTTCCTTTATCCAGGTTTTTACTATTATATATATATATATATGGTTCAATTTTATATTCTTTGTTCAATTCAATATAAACAAAAAGTTTTTTTTTCTATTTTAATTCATGTTATTTAGTTTCCGAAAGAAGTTGGATACGTATTTATTTTTTATCTTGTCTTTTATTCTATCAGAAAATTGACTTTTTTTATTTTTTAAATTAACAGTATTTTCCACTTCATTGCTATTAATGCCATTTTTTACGATCAATGAAAGAATACCTAAGCGTAACATACATTTCAAATCAGTAAAAAATAGAAATTAGAATGCATGTACGACATTGCTGTACACGAAATCTCAGTATGTAACAAAATTAAGTAAAATGTTCAATCGCTTCACTTTTGAAGGTCATATCTCGATTCGGAATCTTGGACACCAGCTGACAAAAGAACTAATCTTATTACCAGTAAAAATAAGAAATCAATTTTATGATGACGCTTATTGCATTTAACACTATCAATTGGTGTTTTCCGCTAGTCCAAGAAAATATCACCGGCTGGGTAGTCAGACATTCTTCATATTATATTAGTTTTCTTAAATTATTACCTTTCCAAATTAAATGCAGCTAATTTAATAAATTCTAACAACGCAAAGATTAACGTGCCATTTACTTAACAGCTTTGGTGTTTCTGTTGTTTTGCTTCTTCTGCTTGTTGTGATGACGTAAGCAACCAGTCGCCAGATACATATTCAAATACAACGATTCCGTGACAAGATATCATACCATAAAGTTTTATCTGACATTTAGATGGGGATGTTATCTATTAGAGTGCGTTTTTCATTTCGAATGGACTATAACTATGATTTAGTCCTTAACAATACTTATATACGATATCACGGATAAAGAAATTACAGTCCTTACATACAACATTCAGTTAAACAACATATTAACTATTGGGAATGAGGAAGCTGATCACGACGTCACGACAGTGAAGTGTGTCAGTGTAAACTCTTAACAACTGTCGTCTCGTCTGAAAGCCACAACAATAATAATGCTTGCCAAATTATTGCTTCGCATAACACTTACAATAGTTAATCATATATCACTATCAAAATAAGTCTTAATGTCCTGTGTCTCCAATGTGTTATTTTTTTACTGCGAAGCTTCCTTACAACGCTCAGTGTGATTTTAAATATGATGGCCAATTTTTTTCTGTCATTCTCCATATTCTCACAAGCCCAGACTGAAATTTAAGATTTGATTCCGAGTTGCTGTCACATTGATGATGCCCATTCAATGTCGTTGGGAAATCAACAAATAACAAATGTACTGAAGAGGATTTTCTTTAATAACAATCTGTGATTATAAAATAGGTTTTATGGCGATATATTTTCCCGGTTTGTTGAACGGATAATGTATTCCATTCTGTTTCATGTTATTCCACTTGTCTTTTTCCTAAACGGGATCTCAATGACAATAGCAAAAGGCTATATTCACGGCTCCGGTTTCCATATTCATGTTTACTTGAATAATTCAAGCCCTCTCCGTCTCTGATTCTCGCCTTCGCGAATCCTAATGAAGTAATCGATAGCGAACGGAATATAACGACTGGATTATGTCGGGTTATCTACATAAATTTATATTGCTGATAAATACAATATCAATCTATTATCGGTGTTTTAAATCCAAGAAAATGCTTAATAAACATATAGAATATCAGTTATTTGAAAGAACATTTGCATTATTAAAAAATAACTAAAACATTTAATGATTATAAAAAAAATCCTAGCAGAGAAAATATATTTTCAAATTCGGAATATCTGAACGCATGTGCATGACAGAGCAGAGCAAATATTTGGGCATACCTAGTCAGTGGTAAATTAATGTACTATGTCATCCTTGTATTAAGCACGCTGGTCTTGCCGTGGTGCGTCACATCCTAGGAAGTGTTTTTTCAACGCTGTTTACATTATACTAATCATAATACAACTTTTAGTATTAGCCCTTGATTTTTTCCTATGGCATATCTGGGCCCACTCGAAGATCACTTTAATACAATATGAATGTGTAATTATTCTTTATGGTCAATACTGCAAACTCAGTTTCGCAAAATTTGTTTCTGGTGTTATTGTATATGTTTTTTACTTGACTCGTTTATACGGAACGGTACGTTGTATTTGTCTTTACAATAATTGCATTTTATGCTGCATGTCTCTTTATGTGCAATTGATTAATGTATTAACTATTCTATTCGAATATATTCTTGTACATACATTTCTGTAAACGTTAAAAAGAATATGGAATAAATGCCAGAAGGACAAGATCTACATCCATGACATCTTGCATACGTTTAAAACAAATATTCAAAGGCCTAACTCAACCACGTATAAAGCGCACCCCTTGATCCACCACACCAGACACTCTAGGACCTATTAAAGGAAGATCAGTAAAATTCTATGAACCACTATGTGCATTCATTGACCAAATTAAATATACAGTTCGTGACGTTATGAACGCCGATAAGCTAATAAAATGATAACAATCTGGAAATTTTACAAATCAAAATGTTAGAAGAATGTAAACAATACCCTTCCAACAAACCTTCAAGTACCCGAATAAATCGCAGCATACAACTAAAGTACTGCCTGGAAAGTGTTTTTGGATTTACCCTTATCAGGCTCGCATTTGTTTTTACAATCATAATCGTATTTCATGTTGTATGCCTTTGGCGAATAAATTATAATAAACAATTCTATTCTAATCTATTCTACTCAGGTACTTCTCGGTCTAACCTTCACCTCGAAATAAACACTGGAAGAAGCGGTTTCATTTAACGCAACGACAAAAATTATTAAGTTGCCTGATAATGGACAATGCCCATCTGCTGACTAAAAAGCTACTTGCCCAGTGCTGTTTCTTTGCTAAAGTAATTATTTCGAAAATTATGTAGTCGGCATAATGATTTTTGTAGGAATATCCCCTTTCTCCGATGATTTTTTTTTGCTCCATTGTGGACAACCTGATCTCGTTTGGGTTTATAGGTAGTGTCCTCTTATTAATCTTCAGTATTCCCCTACCTCTTAATGGTTCTTTCCTAAACAGCCCTTAGTTTTTTCTTGCTGACTACAGACAAATGTACACAAAAGGAAATTTGCCACGACTTAAATCGAAATATGTCGAAAGTTTATCTATGAAATATGTCATATTATATATCGTTAGAATTCTAATTTTTTGCCGCAACTCATCCTGCAGTTAAAATTTTAGTTTTCCTCAGCACAAAAAAAAATTCCCATTACCCCTCTATGTTAAATTTTTGACATTGACAAAATTTGGCTCAAAATTGCATGTTTTCATATATCAATATCACGGTTCAGTGTTATAGACATTATATAATTCAACTTTATTCCTAAGATTTCATCTTTTATCTGTCATTAAACCACAAAAAGTAAAAATTTTATCATGTCTTGTTATCGGAGACCATTGGTTAATTGCACCATCAAAATGAAGCAAATTTACAGAGTCGAAAAAATTAACATTATGCCCTATGGGGAAATTTTTTATCTCAAGTTAAAATTAATTTTTAGCTACAGCTTCAACTGCGGCAAAAAATTAGAATTCCAATGATATATAATATGGTATATTTCACTGTAAAACTTTAGATACAGGTTCACTTTTGTTGTGGCAAAATTCGTTTGGTGTACTATAGTTATGAAAGGCTGCAGGGTCTGTCACAGATGATCAAACAATGGGAGACGCTTAGGAAGGAAAGTGCTGTTTTTCAGTGATAAACATCGAGAAGATAATTGTCCCTGGTGCACAACGTCATCCATAAACTGGTTGTAGAAAATGATTGCTTTGATGGGGCTTAACGTCCAGCGGCAAATATTTCATGCATATTCAGGACGAGAGCATGTTTTTGATGAGTGCTGATAATGAACCCTGTTTTTTACTAGACCGACACGCTAAGCCGGATCTTTAACGTGCTAGCTCACGAAAGGAACAATCCACAGCAAGACATGCCGCATTACCCAGACACATTATTCTTACCCTAGGCCGACCAGTCTTTGCTCTTACTCTTAAATGCTGTGTGATTAGCGGAGAAGAAAAAAACATAAATTCTAATGTCTTTGGTTTGGCCCGGTTGGTGATCGAACCCACGACCTTCCGCACTCGAGGCGAGTACTCTAATCATTACACCAGCGATGCGTTAGTAGAAAAGGAAAACCAAAACTCAAGACTTAAGACAGCCACTTTCAGATGTTTTGTCCTCGTAATCATTTGTTAGAACAGGAACAGTCTAGATTCGCTCCTGTGTGTGGCTGTCAAAAATTAACTTGTACGTACAAGTATTCTCATTAAATTTAGAAAATTGAAACCTTCTCGTGAGGGATTAAAACTTTAAAAAGAGATCCAGTATTCAATGTTCGATGAAAAATTAGGGTCCAGACAAAAATCACTGTAAACTTTTTAAAAAATTGTACAAACTGTGGGATGGAGGCTGGTTTCTGCCCCTGTTTGTCAACTAAGAATATTCATAACACACTAATCAATAAGACAGTTTTACAAATATTTTTCAACTTTCAAGAAAAAGTTGTAATGTGGATATATATACCAGGCAGATGGTAATATCCCTAATTTCTTAAAACACATGTGTAGACAATATTCCAGTAACCTTATAGTACATTCTATGGCTATCATCACTACTAAATCCTACCTTCACCTGTAATTCATGTGTATTGCTACATTAAACAGATTTAGCAGTTCCCAAAACGGTTGACAAAATAACTGCCTGGGGATAATTTAACATCCTGCTGTCACTGATCAGCATGGTTTCGACAGTTGTGTAGCTATATGTATTTTTAAACACTGTTTAGGTATATATACATATGAAAAAACCGCGTCCCGTACCTGTAAAAGAATGCGGATGGGGGGTGAAGTTATTAACGTCCTTCACAGCAAATTAATGCCCTCAGTCGAACGGTCCTAACGGACTCAGTTATTTATTTAATTTGAATAAAATATTTAAAGTTGCTAAAATATATTTTATAATATGGTTTCATTATGATATATTTATATAATTTGATGTAAGAGTTGTTTAATATAGAAAAAAAAATGTCAGATTGTGGTTTGAAAAGCTTAATTGCGTTTAATTGTTTTAATTTAAAGGAGGTTTGGGACCGGTCGGTCGCGAAGATTTTAACAAAAAATTATTATTTAAAATTAACAGCCGAAATTGAGGAAGTCGGAGCAGGTGCCTGTGCGGTGGTGTGTTGGTACAACGGTTTGAAATTTGGATATGGTATATAAGAAGTTTGTTTTACGTATTAGTTTTATATTTATTAACCGAAATATTTGCTAAAGAAGGAAGTATGCGTACTAACCCAGTATGGATCTGGAAGCCAGCCAAATAAACGAAGACAGCACAACGAGTGGGACCATGGTAGCGGCCCCCAATGAGCCTACTCTTATTGAATTCCAACCATGGGATCTTTTACGTGCCCAGAGCGTCGGGTGCTTTGATACAGAACACCTATACAACGGGATTATACCTTATCTAATTTATTTGTAAAGATAAATTTGTTTCATATATTGTTTAAATTAAAACTTATTTAATTTTGATGAAATTTTTTTTCTTTTTTTTGTGAAGTTATAATAAAAGTAAGAAGTCGGATGATTACTACGGTCGTGAACATGCCTGACCTTAGTTGTCTCTATGCTTATTTAACTAACTTATTTAAATTATAGATGACCCATTTAAAATATGTCGTCATTAAACTTGTTATAAATATTGTTTAAATTGTATTATTAAGGTTTATTTAACATAATTATATATTTTTAATTCAATGACAGCGGTAACACTTCGTGTTATGTGACGTAGGGTATAAACGTATGAATGCGTTGAAGATCATCACGTTTAAACTTCTCACAACAGGAAAATACAAAACGGAACTCGCTGCCAAATACCTTGCGATATTATATATTTCGTGTGGGTTATTTATTATTTCTGTTTATTCATAAAATTTTTATTAAATTAATTTATGTAAAATTTGCATTCTGAATTCTTTTGGGTTCAACTTATAAATAAGTTAGGTAATTTACCGGATACACATTGTCAGTCGCTACAGTGTTAAGTGTAATGCGCATTTTGAGACGACCACCGAATATGATCGTCTTGAGGGAAAAAATCTACCAGCAAAATTAGCGGTCGTTTTCCTTAATCTTATCGGTCACTTCCTTAATTTTAGCGAACCACCTTAAAATTACCGGGTTTCCCT